>JAOXOE010000698.1:5340186-5357784 GCA_028565055.1 Phoeniculus purpureus
AAAAATAAACCACCATGAGATGTTCATACAAATTGTCTCACCTCTCAGCGTGGATAACTCTCTTGACGCAATTAGGTGTCTAAGCATTGGCATGTGGTTCACAGGCAGGCAAAAGGTCAAAGCAAAGGATAGGAAGTATTAGAAAATTAATGAAATCAAAGCATGAAACCAAGCCATGGTTTTATTAATCCATGATTCACCTAGATATCTACAGTGGAAAGTCATGAAGGTGAAAAAGAATGCAAAGGACTTCTCTGCAAAGAGCAAAGTTTCAAAGCAAAAAGCTGGTTTGGCAAAGTCTTTTAGAAAAGATCCACCAAAGTGAAGAGAAGGGGGTCCAGATGCAGCTTGTAGGTGATGAAGCGAAGGCCCAGAGCCAGCATCACTTTACACATACAGAGTCAGACCCTGGGTCCCACTGCACGTACACCTAGTCCAGAGGAACTCATCTGCATTTGGATGCAGTAACAATGCACGTGCAGAGGACCTGACTACACATTCGTCTTGGCCCCACTGACACCTATCCTTCTCCCACCTCCTTTTCTTCTCCATTAAGGTTCAGTCTGTCTTATGATGAAGTCCTCAAAACTGATTGCCTGGTCTACCTGGACAAGCTCGCTTCCTTCGTTGGTGCCAAGCCAAGTGTTCTGGGGTTGCTCTTCAGAGACCCCCGGCTGGCCTTCACCATTTTCTTTGGTCCTTGCACCCCTTACCAGTACTGGCTGCGGGGGCCTGGGTGCTGGGCAGGGACACGTGAGGCCATCCTCACCGAGTGGGACCAGACCCTGAAACCCACAAGAACTCGAGTGCCTGTTGGCTCCTTCAGCCCTTGCCCTTCTCCCCTCATTGGGGTGGCATTTCTCCTGCTCCTGGCTGCACTGATTTTTGGTTTCCAGTAGATTTTAGAGCCAGTTCCACAGAGTGCCAAGGGATGCAAGAAAAGGATTTCAGCGGATGGCAACAAATTCAAAACTTCCACTAGCAGCAGAAACCTCTCTGCTCCAGCTCACCCACAAGTGCCGCTTTGCAGACCTGATTAGTTAGGGTTGGCAGCCTCCCCCCAACACTGACTGTCCCTCTGCTGCTCTTCTGCCTGCTACTGCAAGCAGAGCATGGCTGGACCACACTGGCAAGAAGCAGTGAGGATGAGACTAGCAAAACTGGCTTTGGACGTCATGGGTTGAAAGGAATGCAGATATCCAGACCTTCTCCAAATCATCTGGGAACTGGGGACTTCAGCTCAGTGAGGGGTTGTAATTGGTCAGGCTGTCCCTTCTTCCAGCCTTAAACCCTGTGGCCCCAAAAACCCAGTTGGAGATAAATTGGTGAATCTTTGCAGCAAAAGGCCCTTGACTGTGGTGCTGGTTTGTCACTCCTGAACCAGGGCTGGTATCCTGTGAGATGAGCACTTGCAGCTCTACTTCTCTGCACTCCCTCCAGCTGGACCCTTCTGGAGCTTCATTTTGTTCAAGGAAAGGCTTTCAGTCAATAAAGTGTCAATGGCTATGGCATCAGTGGGCTTCGTGCTGCATCCTCAGTGTATACAGGAAGAGCTGGGGGGTCCCGTGCCTGGGCTGGGGTGGTGCCAGCAGATGCTGCAGACAGCCCACAAGCCTGGAGCCATAAGGGCCTTCATTGACCACCCAAAATGAGAATGCACATGTCCTCTGTCTGCTGGTATGCAGGCAAGGGGAGCCGCTCTTTCTGGGGATGCCAAGCAAGTACCTGCCCAGTACAGGCAGCATGTAGGGTTCAGGTTAGGACAAGTCCAGGCTGCTGGGGCAGCACTGAGCTGCAACCTGAGAGTCCTTGCAAGAGCAGCTTCCTGGAGATTATGGTCTGATTTACTTCTGTGGAGAAGTTGAAAACTTTCTGCCTGTGCATTTAAGCACAGCCGAGCGGGTATAAAGGTCAGTGGTGCAAGAGCCGCAGCGAGCAGCCTGGACTTCAGCCTTACCTTGAAATCTGCGGCTGGAGAAACTTGAAGCAAAGTTTGACTGAAGCCTGAGCCGCAGAGGTACAGCTGGACCCCACCAGGTTTGCTCCTCGCTTTTCTTGGGCTTTAACAGCGGGCAGCCAGAGCTCTGGGGTTTCGACATTTGCTATATAGTTTGTCTTGGTGCTGGCCGCTGGGGGAAGGGGGTGTCTCAGGGATCCTCCGGAGCGAAGCCATCTGTAGGCAGCATAGGAAAAGGGGGTTGACTCCCTGCCACCCTATGAACATCGGTCCTCTTCCCTAAAGCCAAGGGAGGTTCCAGAAACACAGGGTGAGCAAATATCTGTATGTCCTGCTCTGTTCTTACACATCTAGGAGGCTCACGCCAGGTTTTTGGATGCAGAGGGGTTTATTTATTTACTCCTCCTTCTTTTTCCCTTGGCTTTCCACAGCTTCCTCCAGTTCCTGTTTATGTTAGTTGACTTTTGGCCACAAAACAGGCAGGATCAGAGCTAAAAATTACCCTTTCTTCCAACGCTGCTGTTGGAGTGTTCGTTATCTAATCAAAGTTCATGGGCGTTCAGTTTTTCCCCAAGTTTCTTTGCTTTCCCGTCGAGCTCAGTGCAGCTCAGTTTACACAACCCCAAGCTCCGAGTTCCTCCCATTTATACCCTGCGTTTCCAGGGTTTCTCACTTTTTGTGTGTTCTGGCGTCCCAGCCGCACTGTCACGGTGCTAACTTGTGAATCCCCGTGCTGTGCTCCTGCTTAGTCAGGCATCACTCTTTTTTCTTCTTTTTTTCTAAAAACAACACCCTTTTATTGTGGAGAGAAATCCCTTTAATGGGAAATTAGAAAGAAAAGCATGAAAATGGGCCAGCCTAGTGGAAATTGTTTCTTGGGAAGGTTTCAGGAGAATCACTTTGTGCAGGCTGAAGCAGACAGATGGGAGTCCCTTCCCCTTCTTTGCACACCCTGGTTTGGGCCAGGAAAGGGAATAAATAGAAGCAGCAGCACAGCGGGGTTTAAAAGAGTTTTCCTCGGTGAACGCCACAGCCAGAGAAGACCAGGGAGGGGTGTTTTGCTGGGCATGGGGGAAAGGGGCTGGTGCTTCTGCTAATCCCTGTGTTATTTTATTTCCAGTTGCCTGCTGTGGGACAGCATGGTGCGGCACGTGGCTGTTATCGGGGCTGGGGTCGGCGGGTTGGCCTCCATCAAGTGCTGTCTGGATGAGGGGCTGGAACCCACCTGCTTCGAGAAGACCGAGGACATCGGTGGGGTCTGGTGCTATACGGTCAGTGGACTCTGCTTGTGCAGAGAGAATTGTCCCTGGCTTTGTTCCTTCCCTTGGACACCCCTTGCCTGCAGCAAAAAGGAAAGGTTTGCCATGGCCTTGGGGACTGTCCCTACCTCAGACTGAAACTCCTAGGTGAAGGAGATAGAGGGAGAAGAAGCTGTGGTCAGCAGGTGCTAGTCCTGGTTTGTTCCTTGCCCCAAATACAAGGAGGAGAAATAGTTCTATACTTTGTGGGGAGCAAGTCCTTCCCTGCACAGCTGCAAACAGCACTGCTGGCTTCACACAGGACTCCACAGACGGTGGGCGAATCAGTGTGTACCGCTCGGTGATCACCAACACCTCCAAGGAGATGTCCTGCTTCAGTGACTTCCCCTACCCTGCAGATTTTCCCAATTACCTTCCCCACAGCCTCGTCCAGCAGTACTTTCGAATGTACGCCCAGCACTTTGACCTCCTGCGGCACATACGCTTCAAGGTGAGCAGGGACCCCATAATAGCCATGGGGAGAAGAGCCACTGATGGCTACAGATACCCAGGTGGGACAGGACAGTGCCCACCAGGACCACGCACCTTTTGCATCCTGAATGCAGCCTTTGTAGCTCCATGCTTTACAGTAGGCTGCCTGAACACAGGCTGCCTGGTGCACACTCCCATCATTGCCATCTCCAGGGTAATGGTGCAGGGTGGGACTTAACAGCTTCAGAGGTGACATGCAGCTCCCCAGGGACCCAGCCTCCTCTCAGCAGCCTCAGCCCTTTGCAGTCAGGACCTCTCTAGAATACCATGCAGTCGCTGACTGCCGTTCTGTTGGGCTTTTGGTGCAAGACAACAGCTCTCAGCGTGAGGAAGCACCCGGATTTTGCCACCTCGGGCCAGTGGGAGGTGGTCACTGAGACCAATGGTGTTCAGGAGTCACACATCTTTGATGCTGTCATGGTTTGCACTGGCCATTACCAGGAGCCCTACTTACCATTGACTTGTTTCCCAGGTAAGCCCAGCTTCAGCAGTGGAGTTTCACCCAGCTCCCAAGGGTCCCTTGGCTGTCTGCTCCATGAAACTCCTGTGCTGGAGCAGTTGGGACCCTCACCCTGTGGGAATGATGGGAGGACATTCCCATGAGTGGGAAAAGCTCATTGTAAAGATGCAGCCAGGCTCTTGCATGAGAATTTGCAAAGCAGGGCTGAGCTGAGGAGGTGCATCACCCAGGGAGCCAAGAACTCCACAGGCTTCTCAGCTGCAAGCAGAGGTGGGACGTGGAGGGTTGGGAGCTGCAGACAGTCTGGGCACAAGGCTGGGGCAAGCAAATGTATCTGGCAGTAGAAGATGCTCCTTGCTCTCTGCCTAGGTATCGACACTTGCTTCAAAGGCCAGTACCTCCATAGCCAGGAATACAAAGATGTAGAAGCTTTCCGGGGAAAGCGGGTCCTCGTGGTGGGAATTGGCAACACTGGTGGTGACCTCGCTGTGGAGCTGAGCCATGTGGCTGCAAAGGTACAGCTCTGCAGTGGTGCAGAGCCTGGCTAGGGACCATGAGAGCCAGTGGCTTGGGGTACATGCGGGAAGCTTTGCTTACTGTGTTCCTCAAGAAAATGGTACTTCAAACTGAGGGCAACTGAAGAAGGTCTGCAATTTCTGGAGAGTTTGGGCCACCTGAGGAGTGGCTAGTCAGACATTACAAGCTGTTTGGTTCATGCAACCACCATTTCCTTCCCCTGGGATAACTCTCTTAGGTCCCAAGTGCAGGACATAGGATTTGCCATTCAGGGCGAAACTGGCAATGAGATGTCTCAGCAGGAGGCTGAGACCTGTCTTCTCCTTCAGGTGTTCCTCAGTGCAAGGAGCAACACATGGGTCATGAGCCGAATCGCAGACCATGGCTTCCCCTTGGACATGGTCAACAACACGCGCTTCAAGCATTTCCTTGACTGGTTTCTACCATCAGCTCTCACAAAGAGGATCAGGTTGCAGAAGCTCAATTCATGGTTTAACCACAAGAACTATGGCTTGGCTCCCAACAAAAGGTGCTTTTTCTGGCTGTTCTCTAGCTTGGTCAGGGGGGTTTAAGGGTGTGAAATGCTTGCTTTTTCTATTTCAGAAGATACTTGTGGAATAACAAACCCTCAGAAGGGAACTCCGTCCGTAAAAGATGCTTCAGGTCTCTGCTAGATGTTAACATTGCTGTCCTTTTTTCCACCTGCAAGCTCCAACCTTAAGATAATTGTCAATGAAGAGCTGCCATTTTGCCTCCTCTCTGGGATGGTTGTGTTGAAGCCAAATGTGAAGGAGTTCACCGAAAACTCGGCTGTTTTTGAAGACGGGACCATGGAAGAAAGCATTGACGTGGTGCTCTTTGCTACAGGCTACATCTTCTCATTTCCTTTCCTGGAAGAGTCTGTTCGCAGCCTCTTTGACAACAACCGTTCCCTCTATAAATGCATCTTCCCTCCCCAGCTGGAAAAGCCAACGCTGGCCATCATTGGCTTGATCCAGCTGACTGGCTCTGTGATGGTGGGATCAGAAATGCAGGCTCGCTGGGTAACCGGCATCTTTGCAGGTAGGAGGCAGAATGCAAGGATGGGAGAGATCTGCTGGGGTGGGAGGTTTGGGGCACTCTGGCCTGCTGTCACAGATTGTAGGGCATATTTTGGCTCCTGCAGCATTGTCAATGGTGGCCATGGCCACTAGGAGCATTGTAGCCACTGCCTCACATCTCATTGTAGCCCCTGCATCTCCTATCTCTGCTGCTCTGCACAGGCAGCTGTAACCAGCAAGCACAAATGCTTAAGCTGCTACTGGAGGTCTCTGGTTCTTCTTCTCAGGCTGGAACAAGCTCCCTCCTGCCAGCAAGATGATGGCTGATGTTTTGAAGAAGAAGCTGCCAGTCAAAAGGTGTGTGATGTTCCTGTGCTCAGGGTGCAATGGGCATTGTGTGTCAGGATAATCTCTGGGGAGTGGGAACCCCACTAGGACACCCAACTTTTCTTTGATGCATTTATTCCATCACCATCCCTAGCAAAGTGAGGAATTGCTGTTGTGGCTCTTTTATGAATGGTGGTACAAGATACCAAAGGCACAGTGCTCTGGAGCAGCTTATAGCCAGACAAAGGACCTGCAGGTCCCCTCCACTAGGCCTCCAAGTCAGGTTCTTATTCCCAGGATGTCAAGATGGAGGTTTGGCTCCTTCTAGACTAAGGGTGCCATCTCGTGGCTTATTCCTTCCAAACCCAGACAACAGGGAATGCTGAGGTCAAGGCCAAGCCCCATCCAGAAACCCCACTGAAGCCAGGCAACACATGTGGAGGACGTTCTGGTGGCGGTTTTTGATAGGTCAAACAAGCATTAGACAAGGGTGGAACTCTTCTGTCATGTGTGTGGGAGCTAGCACACTGCTCTGTCGGCACTGGGATTTTATAGGTGGTTGAGACATGTTCTTACTTCTGTGGGATAGGTGATGGGCAACATGATGCCTTGCAGGCGGGGTGCAGGCTGGGTTAGGTCCAGATAACTACAGATATGATGCTGCAGGAGTCTGAGGAGCAACAAAGAAAAACTCAAGGCTGATTCAAAACATGTCCTCCCTCCTGTGAGGGAGATGAGACCTGAAGAAAAATCTCCTGGAGGTCCCTCCCAGCATGAGACTCTTTCTGCATCTCCTAGTTTTTCCCAATCCCCACGGCAGCCTTATCCTGTATCCCTGTTCTAGTGCCTTATGTTTATGTGGGGCTGAGACCTCACTGGGGCGAACCAGAGTCCAGGGCTCAACTGATGTCTGAGCGTGGAGCCTTTGCTGGGAACTAAGATCATGGAATCATAGAATCATAGGGTTGGAAGGGACTTCCAAAGGTCCAACCCCACTACAACAAGCAGGGACATCTCTAACTACAACAGATTGCCCAGAGCCCCATCCAGCCTGACCCTGAATGGCTCCAGAGTTGGAGCTTCCACCATCTCTCTAAGCACCCTGTTCCAGGGATCCTCCACCCTCTGGTGAAAGAAGTTTTTCCTCATGTCCAGCCTCAATCTGCCCTTTTCCAGCTTCAAACCATGACTCCTTTTCTTATTGTTCCCTGCCCTTGTGAACAGTCTTGCCCAGCCTTCTGACAGGCCCATTGCAGGGGTTGGAAGGTTGCTATAAGGTAAGGAGATGGGATGATGCTATTTTTTTGTCTCATGTCCTGTCCAAGGAATCCATATGAGAGTGAGAACCTGAAGATCAGTTTTCTCAGCTACAACGATGAAATCGCTTCATGTGCCGGCATAAAGCCCAGTGTGCTGAGGCTGTTCCTGACAGACCCCCGGCTGGCCCTGGCTGTCTTCTTTGGACCCTGCACACCTTACCAGTACCGACTGGTAGGACGAGGCAAGTGGAGCGGGGCCAGAGATGCCATCCTGACTCAGTGGCAACGGACACTGAAGCCCTTGAGCACTCGGGTGGTAGATGACTCCTCTGACAGCTGGTGTCAGAGGATAAGTCTCCTGGCCCTGCCGCTGGCTCTCACAGCAGTTTTCCTACTTTCAAAATACTCCCATCTGGGCTGGAGCCCTCGGGCAGGTCCTCAGCTGTAGAAGAAGAGACCCCATTGTGGGCAAGCTGGCTATGGTATGAAGCCATATTGCTGTTGGGGGCTGTCAGTGGGGCTGGAGCTGCTCCAGCACCTGCAGGACACTGGACCAACTGGTGTTCAGCCTCCTCCTGCTGTTGCCTCACATCCTGCAAGAGCCATACAGAGCATTTCCCCTAAATTCATTGTGCTCCGTGGATCTCCAGAGGACTTTGGGAAGAGCCATTACAGGACAGGCTGGGAGGTGTCCTACACGGCAGGACGGTAGAACGACATGATCTTTAGGGCTTTTCCAAACTAAACCATTCAATGATCACAGAATCATAGGCTGGTGGGGTTGGGAAGGACCTCTGGAGATCACCCAGTCCAAACTCGTGCCAGAGCAGGGTCATCCAGAGCAGATCCCAGAGGAACGGTCCAGGCGGGGTTTGTCTCGTACCTTTGGGAAAAGGACAATTAAACCTCTTGAGATTCGGTCCTGTCTGAGGGCTTTATTAGCGGTTTATTACCGAGGAGGGTGTTGAGTGGCCGCGGTACCCCCCACAGTGACACGGGACGAGCCACACCACGACGGGTCCCGCGTGGGGAGGTGGAAGCGCGCGCACAACTGGGTGCAGTGAGGGGTTGTGGCCGCCAGAGGGAGCCCCCGGGTGTAGCGCACGCGCTCTCTTCCGCCCGCTCGACTGCGGCAGGGCGTGGTGACGTGAGCGGCGGCGCGAGGTGGGGGAGGAGCGGGCGGGGCCGAGAGGAAGCGGGTGTGCGCTTGCGCGACGTGGTGACGTCAGGCGTCGTTGGCGCCGGCTTGGCCGCCCGCCATCTTGGCCCCTCTCTGTGTGTGGAAGCGGGTCTTGAGGCCGAGGCGCCGCGGCCCCCGCTGAGTCCCGGGGAAATCCCCGGGGGAGGCCGGTTAAGTACCGGCCCGCCGCGCTGCCTGACAGGTAACACCGGCGGCCCCTCCTCCCTTCCCCGGGCAGGGAAGAGCGGGCGGGCGGCCTGCGCCGCATGGCCCCGGGCGGGGGCGGCTTCCGCCGGGCCTAGCGGAGGTGGAGGGGCCGTAGCCGGTGAGGAACGGATGGTGGAGGAGGGAGCCGCGGA
Source organism: Phoeniculus purpureus (assembly GCA_028565055.1). Classification (NCBI taxonomy): domain Eukaryota; kingdom Metazoa; phylum Chordata; class Aves; order Bucerotiformes; family Phoeniculidae; genus Phoeniculus; species Phoeniculus purpureus. The sequence goes on from JAOXOE010000698.1 coordinate 5,349,075, forward strand.
GAGTGGCACCTGCGGGCGGAGAGGAAGGTAGCGGCTCGGTGCTGGGCCCTGGGCCGGGCAGGGCGCTCTGGTCCGCGCCGCATCGCCGAGGGCCGGGCCCAGCGATGGGCCTTGCCCGGGGGCGGCGGAAGGCGGTTGAGGGCCGCTCGGGTGCGCTGCTTTTTAATCCCGCTCTCCGCGTTGTCTCCCGTTCTCTATCCCCATTATTTTTTAGTTCCCTATAAAAAGTGATTATTCGAGAAATGAGCGGTCCTCGCCGCACGTTTGCGCTCGCTTTGTGGCCGTGATTCTTCCGCCAGATATGCCGAGGGCGGGGGGAGCGGGGTGCAGCAGGCACATACAGGGCTCAGCTCTTCGGTTTTGTGTCTCCGAAATTTTCACCCGGAGCTTTTGAGATGTAAAATGGTGTTACTGTGTTGTTTTGTGTAGGACTGAGTGAAGGTCCGTTCAGGAAAGCATCGGTTCTGTCCTAGAGACGAGATTCGTAAGGGGTGGGGTGCCCAGGGGGATTCTTGAGAGCTCTTAAAGGATGGTTAGATGACACGGCTGAAATTCAGGCAGGCTAGTCTGCAGTGGGTATAACGGGAGCCATCGCTGAGGGATGCAGGGGTAGAAAATCTTGGGGCTAATGATGGCCACCGTAGGTTCTGGTTCGGGCCCCCTTTATGGGAAAGAGGAGCGTGGTGCTACCCATCAAACAGTATTTCTGTTTTTTCTGTTACCTTTTTGCATCTAATAAGCCTGCTCCTTTGTTGAAAGGTCTTGAACTCTGTATTGTTGAGAAAGGACTTTTTCCTTGTTGCTCTTTGATTAGTGGGGTCAGATGGGCAGGTTGGTAGAATTAGTGTTGTTTTGGAAGAAGGATCTGGACTCTAATTTTTAATAGCTTTGTTTCCTCTTAAGTGAGGCGTCAGGCCTACGCTGCTGTCTAGTTTTAAGAGCTCTGCTGGGGCAAGAAATGGCTTTTGAAGGGAGGTGGGATGAAACAGGACATGATCTCATTTGTCCATCAGTGAGAAACAAAAGGATTACCGTTTTGTACTGACTGCCGGGAGCTGAATGGCTGTTAATTTTCTTTGAATTACATAGTCTAGAGGATTTTTTTTTCCTTCGGTGTTAATTTTGGGGTGGTTTAGTGCAACTCTGCTACAGTCTCCTTGGGACTAAGGAGTCTCAAAGTGCTGGTAGATCTTTGAACTTGATGAATGCTCAGTGAAAATGCAGTTTTTCTCTCAGAACATTGTGCTTAGCACGTGAGGAGTTAAGACCACTTTGGCAGATATGTTTGCGTAAGAAGGTGCAGATTTTAACGAAAGTGAGAACCTGGCAAGTCACTCTGTGTGGAGAGAAAGGTTGTGGCCTCTGGTAGTGTCTCTGTCACCTAGAAATTTGTCTTAGTGTATAGATGTTGCTCACGTAATGTTTATTGCTTTGGTCAATAAGAGCTTGTAAAATATTTTCTAAATCAATATACATGTATGAGTCTACTAATATAAATCTGCTTTCTCTCTCTGCAGTTTAGTAGCAATTTCTAATTTGTTTGCTTAAATTTAGACTTCCTAACAGCAAGTCTAGCTTATTAAGTTAGATCAGTCTGCAGCTTTAATGGGTTGCTGGAGTCCTTGCTCAGTTATGGTCTACGTCTTTGTGAGTCGTGTTTTCCCCTCCATCCTGAAGTCCACTATGGAAAGTGAAACAGGTCACAAGGAACAAGGAAAAGGTGACTCCATTCAGAAGGGACCTCTGGTATTGGTTTTGTTCATTCTGAAGGAATGCTCTGTGTTAATTGATAGAAGATAAGTCAAAGCAGTTGGGGGTATGTTGTAGGGGCATAACTTCAGCCAGGTGCCCTAGGTTGCTACTGAAGGTGCTGTAAATCCTTTGTTTCTGAATATTGTCCAAGCTATCTAATGGGAGTGAGGTATAAGTGGAGAGAGAGTGGAAAATGTAGTGTAAATACCATATAAGGGTGTTGTGGGTAAGAGGCTTAGATGTGGAGATAAAAAGAAAAATGTAGCTCTAGCAGAAGGATTAAACCCTTGCATAGTGTGCTTTTGCAGAGAAATAACCCCTTGGGTAGCATTTTGGAGACGTGAGCAAAGAAAATATTCCTCTTCATTCTCTTGAGGGAAGAGAGAGTGGGGCTTCTGAGGTCATATGCAATAGTGGAGGGTTTGAGAGGGAAAAAACGTCTCCACCCTGAAAATGCACTACCTTTCCACTAGTTGGGGATTGATGCTGGGCTTGTACTGACGGGACTGCCAGTGGTGTTTTACTGGTAGAACCAGTTGTTCATCTTTCTGTAGGAGATTTTTTTTTCTTCACTCAACTTCATGCTCTCATTATTTTTGTGAGGAGTTTGGGTTTCACTAAACCCCAGAGAAACTTACAATGGATGAAAGTAGGTGTAAAAAAAAAAAAGAGCTATATATGAGGAGGTAGGAGGAAATAATCCTGTATTTGTGTCGGTGAAAGGAAAACGGAGTACATAGGAGTCTTAAAAAATGCATAAAGAGCAGAGGAAGATGAGCTCCTAATAAAAATCAGATGAAAAGAGCTCGTATGCCTATGAACAACAGGCTAACAGAAATAGACTGTTTTTATTACAAATACCTTAAGCATTACATAACATTGTAACTAAATGCTAACAAACTAGCCTGTTCTTGAACTAGTCTGGCTGTGAACACGTATTAAAAGGACAAGCTTTATCATTCACATTGTTTTTGTTTTCATGTATCTGACACTGTCTCAACGGTAAAATTACAGTACACAGTCAGCATTATGTACTTCCAATCCAAAGTATGGTGATGCTAAATTTTAACTGGTACACAGTTGCATATAATGTGCGTTACACTTTCAGGGGCTTACAGTGTCAGAGGCAGGAATTCCTGCACTTCATATTCTGGTAGGTACATTGGACACACAGACAGTGCCTGAAGAACTGTGGCATCACCCGCTGCTGGATGACTGACGGAAGAGGGGTCTGTAAAATATGTATTTAAATCAATGTACAGCTGATTCCTATGTGAAATGGCAGCTTTACTAAATTTTTTTCTTAGTTGGGTTACAAGATGTAGTTCGTAATGCTCAGAGATGCCAAATGGCGCCAACCAAATGGCTGGGTTTCCAATTTTTTGCTACACTGCTTGCTTAAGCTAGCAAATCAGACTTTCTCTGCTTAACAAAGCAAACCTTTTCAGGCTGTCCTCATTAAATATGTAAAAAGCTACAGCTTGCTTTAAAATTAGTGTTTTGTAAGCATGTGACCTTAATAACGCTTGATTTTAGTGTTTGTAGTTGTAACTAGTACTTCATGACTGTAAACTGAAATTGTATTTACAGGAGTAAGAGTGTAAGTTGTTCTTGGCAAAAGAAACATTAACTGAATTTGAATCTTTGACTAAGACAAAGTGTAAGAACATTTTCATTTTGTCTGAGAAGCCAATGATTTTCTGCCAACTTAAGATTTAATACACCTTAGGACTTTGTAATAAATTACTTCTATTTCAAAATATTCCACTGAAGGACCTCACTGTCTTTAGATCAATGCATCAGTGCTTTCATTTTGCAAAGAAATGAATTATTGTATTTACATGGCTTGTTTTATAACAGTGTTTGGGACAGGCTGTACTTTCTGTACAAGCTTATGTAGGTGCACAGCAGCAGTGTTCTAGTGGGAAGGAACTATAACATTTTTCTCATCACAATGTGTGTAAATATTCTGTAGGAAAGGTGTCTTCTAGTAAGAAAAACTTACCTTTGACTTGTGTCACAGTTCCTTGGTTGCTTGGGTAGATATTTTTCATGCCACAGATCCAACTATCAGCAGTGATGGAACTTTGTAGTTTACATTTGTCTTTGAAAAAAGAAGAGTTTCTTGTATTTTGAGAATATATTGAGCCATAATTACTTACATAACTGTATCTCAAAAGCAAAGTATTGAGGAATATGGGGGATTTTTTTTTTTTCCTAAGCAGAATAAACAAAGAACCAAAAGCATCTGAAGATGTTCAACTTCATCTGTAGCCATTTGGCAGGTGCAAGTTAACTTCAATGGAAAATGGGCTGTTTAATGCTGAAGGCCAGATACATAAGGCTGGGTATGCTGATAGGGCTTTTCATATTTAGCTCCTCATCTTTTTTTTTAAAGACATCATGAATGAATCCAGTCTAAAGCAGAGGGCTGAAGGTAACCATTAGTGTAATTAGCCAGTGTTGTCCAGAGCTGTTGTCATTGTGGGTTTTGCAGCTGCCTCTCCTAGATTCTGAGCATCCTTTCAATGCAAGAGAAACTAGGGAGTCACAGGGGAAAACATGTAACCAGAGATCTGGAGGTTAACAGGCAGCAGGTACAAGAGACCATTGGTGAATAGCTATGAGCTGTCTCCAAGATGCACCAGGTGAAGGAGCAAATTCAGCCTACTTCATGGGACTGGTTTTATTGATGCTGAAAATGGTGTATATTATAAACTGGCAACCATGGCTTATCACAGTGGCAGTATGTTAAAAGCCTTAAAACCAAATGTCTTGTAACATCTCTTAATACAAAGCAGAAGTTATTCTTATTGATGTACATGAATTAGGTTAGGAATAAGGCAGGAGTTAGGGTCGCCACAGACCTTGAGCAAGATGGGAAGTTTTGAATGTGGTATGAGTAGCTTAAGTCATTATGTGCCTGCTGAAAGTAACTGTTCTGATCATCTTAATTGTGGTGAGGTTATATTGAACTGCGTGAAACTGACCATGGAAAATATCTGCTAACACAACACTTTCCTGCCTGTTTTGCTGGCTCTCAAGTCTGGCATCTTTCCAGCCTTTCACTGGGCTGGTCAATTGTATCTCTTGTACATGGGAGTTAGGTTGTGTCTAGGCTAGAGACCTTTGCTAGTATTCGTTCCATTTGTTCCTTGAGACAGTTGAAACTGAACTCCTTGATGGATACAGTTGGCCTCCCCATAGCATTAGGTAAAATTCAGCGTATTCATGTTTTAGCAGGATTGAGTGCTCTGGCAGGGGGATTGGACTAATGATCTTTTGAGGTCCCTTCCAATCCCTAATGTTCTGTGATTCTGTGAAATTGTAGTTCTGTAGATTCGTACTTTAGGTTGGACCCTTCAATAACAAAAGTATGTTGAGAAGGCGAACAGAAACCTTTGAATTCCCTCTTTTCTAGTGGTTTTTTTATTCTGTTGTAAAGAGGAAGGAAAACCTTTAAGGATGTAGCCCTGGAGTGGTTCTTGTGCACTTCCAGAATATCCCAAAAGAGCTCATTAAAGAAAGAACTTATCTGAACAGTGTTTCAAAGCAGCACCTAACTGGGTTCTAAACTGGAAATCATGTGTAACTACACTACTTAAGGACCAATCTCTCAGTAGGGAGTTTGGAAAAACAAGTTTATACACAACTTCTTTGAAGCTGAGGTTAGGGCTGCTTTAAAGGTCCAGAAAGGTATAATATAGAGAGAAATCCACTGCTGAAAGTTATTGTTCCCTGGGAAGAACAATGGAATTTAGTGTCACTTCCTCTGTCAAATGTGATCAGTGGGGCTTGGAAATTGTGGTAAAGGAGGAAGATGGGAGTCTCAGAAAAAATTCTTTGAGTTATTCTCAGCAAGACATGGCTTGACATTTCTCTCTTCATCTGTCCTTCCCCTCTTCCACTCACCAGTCCAGCATGAAGTGAGTAGGGGTAGTGGGCAATATTCCATTAGTGCAAGTGACATTTTTCAGAGTTTGTAATAAAGTCCAAGGGCTTGCACAGTAAGAGTATTCGAAGGGAAAATGAAAGAATGGTGAGATGGACGGTTTTGAATGGCTGCAAGTTCTGCTGCTCATCCTTGCAGAATCTGGTGTGTTTTTCTGCACCAGTTGATTATCTTTGATTAGCTTTCTAAAAGGAAGTGTTTTCACAAAACGCTGTGATGGACTTAAAGAATCGTGTCTTGTACAGTTCAGTGGCTTGTGGTGACTTCTCCCAGCAGAGAAGTAGATCCATAGAACTATTCAGTCTGCAACCAGGTAGATTTGCTGAAGTGCAGCTGAAAGGGAACCACAACTTGCTGCTGTTCTCGGTGTCTTGTAATGGAGACTTGCTCCTACCTTCTTTGCTATGGGGTGTGCTCAGTTGTTTCCTTTTTTCTGGCAACTGTATCCTCAAACCCACTGTCATCACCAGCTCTGATTATTCCTTCCATGCAATTAAATCTAAATGTAGCAAGTGCAGAGAAGTGCCCTACCATCTGAGTATTTTCAGCACTCCCTTTTAAAAGGATACGGGAACATTTATATGACCTCATTTGTGTAACTTCATTTGCAGCCCCACTGTGACTTCTCTTTTGCTCCCATTCTTCATCCTGACAGAGCAATTGCTGCTCAGGATGCTGCTAAGGAGTAGAGTCCCCATATTGCTTTGTGTGTGCCTGGAGACAATGGGTACATGGGTTAAATTTTGCCTTTGAATGCTTCTGCCGGATGGTGTGATGCAGTTGAATGCTGCCTGCCAGCCTACTGTTTGAACACTGCTTTCAGAGAAGGTACACAGCTTTTTTCTGCCTTAAGAATTTGCCTTAATTTATTCCCTTATCTCTTTCTCGAATAGGCAGTGATTTGGTTTTGAGAGCTTTGACGTTTTCTTGTTCTTCTAAATAATGGAAATTTTTTTTAAAAATGCTTTTGCAAATCTTGAAAATAAAATTCTCATTTGGCATCTGGAAGTTGCAAAGCTAATTGGGCGAAAGCACTTATATTGTTCTATTCCCAGAAGTTATAAGGATGCATCTCATTATGGTGCTGTCTTTAATTGTATGGCAACTGCTTTTTTTTTTCTGGTTCTGGCCTCCTTCCAGCACTTCAAGACTCATGCCACAATTAAAAATTTAGTTTTAAGAAGCTTCTTAAACAACTGTATGAAGTGGGAAAATGAATAATCTGTGTCTTGCAAAGAATTTTGTGTAAAGCTTAGTGATGAATAAAGACTCATAAAGAAGTTGTCAGGCTAAGAAGGAATAAAATAGCTGCAAAGTGAGCTGCAAAGAAGTTTTGGATCTTACATTTTCAGAAGTGAATCCATTTTTAGTTAAAGTGTATTTGATAATCCTTCAAAACATCTAAATTACTGTAATTTATATTTGAGAATTATAAGAATGCGGCAAGAATAGCTGTGCTGTGTTAGTGCATTAGCTTCATGGCACGCTAGTTCTGACTTACGTGTGACACATGCTGTCAGTCTCTTTACTGAAGTGTTTTGAAAAAATCCTTTCTATCAAAGCAGCTGTTTAAATATATTTTAATTACTTGAAAATGGGTTGATACTTGAAGGAATCCTTCCAATACCAGACAGTTATTAGCAGCTATTAATCTTCGTCATTTTTACTTGAGCTGTGGGTGATGGTATTAAGTTTCTTTTCACTACTACGGTTTGTGTAGGACAAATGAGTAAATGAACAACGTGCCTGTAATAGCAACCAATGCTGTAGTATATTTTACATGATCTGTGTACTCTGCTGCTGAAATTTTAGTGTAGTGACTGTGTTCTTCTCCAGTAGCATAAATTGTAATCTTTTCAGGCTCTGGAAGCTTTTTATTGTATTCATGAGAAATAAGATTTGTTTTGCATTGCTACTTCATTCTGCTTCAACCTAAACTGGGAATGGCTCTGAAAAGAATTATAAGCTCATTCCACTAGCCTTCCAATCCTTAGTATTTGAGTTTACCAGTAAATAATGCAGGTAACTATTTCTTTGTAACATGACTCCACATTTACTTCAGCCACCGGTGGGAAGCTGTCTGTGGCAAATGGAAACTTCCAAAGCCGTGACTGATGAAAGAAGTAAGATATTCTGGTTCAGTGTTTGGTGCCTTTATACCAAGATCATTATAGTTGATTCCAGAGTGGTCCTGGCCTCCCTTTAAGTCACCTGTTGTTCTTGGTTAGTAGGTGTCTGCATTCCAGACTTCATGCACTGCCTTTTGCTTATGAGCAGCAGTTGCTTTCTCAGGCCTCCCTTTCCCTGGTGATGTGCTGCGTCCCTATAAATTTCTTACGTTTTCTGGAAAGCCCCAGTGAGTCTATTTGCATCTCAGTAGTTGCCAAGTAAAAGTTAAAATATGTTGGTGGCTTTTGATGAGCTTGTGAGTGGCAACAGTGAAACTACCCGTGAGAAGTTCCTACTCACTCTCCAACTTCGGCTCTATTCACACCCTGCTGGAACTTGATTCCCACTGACAGTACCAGGAGATGGGTGCTTGAGTAGATTCAAAGGATTGTTGCTGTAGTCTAAAGTTTAAACTGAAATTTAATTTCAATTCCTGAGCTTTTGTCGGTGAGTGAGGCGATGACAGTGCTTTGTCCTCCTGGCTTTTCTCATCTCCCATTTAATCTACTACTTTACCATCTTCACTGTACTTGATGTGACAAGGATTTAAAGACCTGCATCAGGTGTTATCACAGCCCAAAGAATTGTGTGCAAGGCTTTGGAGAGACGCTTGCTTTGAGTTTCAAGATCATCAAATGTTTTAGGTTGGAAGGGTCCTCAGAGATCACCCAGTGCCAACTCCCTGCCATGGGCAGGGACACCTCACACCAGAGCAGGTTGCCTAGAGCCCCATCCAAGCTGGCCTTGAACACTTCTAGGGATGGAGCAGCCACAGCCTCCCTGGGCAACCTGTTCCAGTGCCTCAGCACCCTCACAGGGAGGAATTTCTTCCTAAGA
>JAOXOE010000698.1:5357884-5373372 GCA_028565055.1 Phoeniculus purpureus
GACTTGGTCTAGGTGATCCTGCTGTGGCAGGAGGATTGGACTAGATGATCTTTCGAGGTCCCTTCCAATTCCTAATGATTCTATGATCTCCCTAACCCCTAGACCGTGGCCTCAAGTGCTAGATCTGCTTGGGTTTTTTTAAACACTTGCAAGGACAGTCACTCCACCACCTTCCTGGACAGCCTCTTCCAGTGCCCAACCACTCTCTCAGGAAAGAACTTCTTCCTGAGATCCAAACTAAACCTCCCCTGGTGCAACTTGAGGCCATTTCCTCGTGTCCTATCATTAGTAATGTGGGAGAAGAGACCAGCACCAGCCTCACTACAACCTCCTTTGAGTTGGTTGTAGAGAGCAATAAGGTCTCCTCTCAGCCTCCTCAACTCTAGACTAAGTAACCCCAGTTCCCTGAGCTGCTCCTCACAGGGCCTGTTTTCTAGACTTCTCCCCAACCTCGTTGCCCTTCTCTGGTCCTGCTCCAGCACCTCAATGTCCTTCAGATACTGTGGTGCCCAAAACTGGACCCGGTACTCAAGGTGCAGTCTCACAGTGCAGAGTGCAGGGGCGCCATCACCTCCCTACTCCTGCTAGTTACACCATTCCTGATCCAGGCCAGGATGCCGTTGGCCTTCCTGGCCACTTGGGCACCCTGCTGGCTCCTGTTCATCCGGCTGTCAGTCAGCACCCCCATGTCCTTTTCCACACAGCAGCTCTCCAGCCACTCTTCCCGAAGCCTGTAGCACTGCTGGGGGTTGTTGTGACCAAAGTGCGTGACCCAAAGTATCAAATGCTGTGCTGGTCCCTGAAACGTGGGGCACAGGAGATCTCTGTTTGTGGTCCGTCTCCAGCTCTAGGTCTGTGGGTCACCTCTGTGTGTAAAGAGAAGGGGGAAGCCAAGTCAATCCAACAGGGAAGCAGAGCGTGTGACCCCATGGAGCTCCACAGAGTGTGGAGAAGAGATTAATGACCTGTCCTTGCCTGATTGTCACCATGGGTTTGTTGCCGCTGTCGTTGAGACAGCTGGTGGTGTCCAGGTGAATGTGGATACTGGCCTTGCTGGTGCACCAGTGTGCTTCTGCACGGGGAGTTCTGGTTCCAGTGTCAAGCTGAGAGCAGGGGTGACTCTAATGAGGACTGTCAGCTGCTGTGCTGGTCTGGCTGTCCAGCATGTTGGAGTTAAAAGGGACAGCGTTACACAACTGAGCTTTTCCAGATGTTCTAAGGGACAGGAAAGGGTGCTGGAGAGGAGAGGAATGAACTGGGGCAGGGAGGGGGCTGAGAAAGTAGAGAGGCGGCTTTGGAAATGAGAAAATACCAGTGGGGCAGGGCAGAGGTTAGGAAGTTTGATCTTGGCTGCGCGAGTGCCACTCCTAGGAGGAAACATCAGGACATCACAAGGGGAGCTGATGGGAAGAGGATGTGGCTGTTGGAAGTCATCCCTCTGACCTTGCAAAACCCCGAGTTCAGCCCTGCCAATTGCACTGATTCTGGGCATTAATCAAGACTGAGGATGGGGCTATGAAGGTTGAGGGGCTCCAGCTCTCCAGGGAAGGTCTGATGGTCGTGCTGGTGGCTGGATGCCATTACACTGTGCTGGGATGCACAGACGTGGTTTACAGAGTCACAGAGTGTTAGCGGTTGGAAAGGACTTCTGGACATCATCTAGTCCAACCCCCCTGCCAGAGCAGGATCTCCTGGAGCAGATCCCACAGGAACACTCCAGGTGGGTTTGAACGTCTCCAGAGCAGGAGACCCCACAACCTCTCTGGGCAGCCCGTGCCAGGGCTCTGTTTGGCACCTTTGGGCATGGTGGTGGGGTTTGGCTGGTGGAGCCGTGCCAGTGCGTTTCTGGTTCTCTGTCACAGGTCCAATGCTTTCACGGCACCGGGCTGCCCTAAAGAGGGTCTTGAGGCATCCAAAAGGGTCTGCAGTCCCCTCCCACACTGAGTAAATCCACCCCACTGGATGACCGCCACGGTCTGGTGGTTTGGTCTCTTTGTCAGTAACGAAGTGCAGTCTCACAGAACATGATTTGCCTCTGGCAGGCTTCTAAAAAAAAAAAAAAACCCTGTGTTTGCTTTTGATTATTTTATATTTCTTTTCAAATTAATTTTCCGAGGATCAGCGTGGTAACGCGTGTAAAAATTGCAGTATGTAAAACAAAAGTATAAAAGCACACGAGGAATTCCAAACGCATAACATGCTGTGCCTCGGAGCTTATGAGATCCATACAGCGCTTGTTGTATTATGGGAACGCTCTGACCCCGAGACCCGGCGGGGGAAGGCTTGCGAGAAGAGCGGGGCTGAGCCGCGTGCCTCACGAGCTCTAGGATGCCCAAAAGGAAAACCCCAGTGAATAGAAAAGCGGAGCTCTTACGGCAGGACTCAGACGGGTCTGTGGGATCTAGGGGGCTTGCCGTGGCGTCGTGTCTTTCCCTCTGGATTTCCCTTGGACCGTGGTTATTGTCCTTGTTTTTTAGTTCTAACATCATTTTGTCTGTTAACTCCAGCGAGTGGGAACGTTGCCATGGGTAGGGAGGATGCACATCTCAGCCTCCAGAACTGCCCATGTGCTCTGCAGGTGCCCAGCAGATGCGAGGCAGAGCACTGGAGCTGAAAGCACCATGGAAAGGAGTTTAGTCTCGTATTGGCTGTAGGAGAGGGCTCTTAGGTGCCGAAGAGGAGCTCGTAACTGTGGTTCTAAGGAGAGCTGATGCTGATCCCCAGCTCTGCAACCCACAGAAGTACAAGAGCAGAGCACAGGGGACACCTCTGCACTCGGGTCCCCACAGTGCCTGACAGGTCTGGGCGAATATTCCTTGCACGCTAGAAACTAGACTGCAGGAGCTCCGAGGTGTCTCCATCAGGAAGGCGACAACCCCAAGAGCTCATTCCCGCTGGATGAGAGTCACCAGCAGGTGCTGCACCTTGAAACCCTCTTGCAACATGTCCCTTCTGGTCACGGGACAGTGAGGGTTGTGCCGTCGGCACTGATGAAGCCGTGGTTGCCCGGGACCTCGGTGCATTTCCTATTCCAGCAGGCAGCGGCGAGCCGTGGGCACGCTAGCCACGCCAAAGCTATTCGCAGCTCTGTAATGATCTGTAATTGGTTGTGTGCAGTCAGCGCAGAACTGCCCTGATAGCTTCCACATTGCAGACGCTTCGGAGAGGAGCTGCCACGGCCCCGCCGCGGGTGGCGCCGCAGGCACACACACTTGTCTCTTTAGCGCTGGCACGCGTGGGTCGTGCTGGGTCTCGCCTTCCCGGCGTTCCGTGCTCCTGCGCGAGCTGACTTGTGTTCTGCGAGCAAAACCCGGACCGGAGCAGTTTCTGAGCTGATCAGAAGCGAAGGCATCCAAAGAAACACGGCGTCTGCTCCTCCGTTGTCTTCTTGCTGCTCCTTTCTGTGTTCCTGGCGATTTTAACGAGGCTGGAACTCCCGGTACTTGTTATAACCAACATAAATGGAAGTCTTGTGCGCAGATGGTGCTGGAAAGCCAAACAAATAAACAGCGAAGCTGAAGAAGAACCAGCTCAGCCAGTGCTGTGCAATGGGAGAAGAATGATCGTTAAAACCATCTCCGTCGCTCACAAGCACAAACCCGCTGTTAGCGCAGTATCGCTGCTGCTCTGGATGTGACCTAACGGGCTTCTCCTGCCTTAACACACGTAGTTTTAAGTGCTGTCTCTGTTCCTTGTTCCCTGTGTTTGGGGTGCCCCGGGTGGCTCCGCTACGACGTCTCTGTGTAGCACTTGCGTGCCCTGAAGGTAAATCTTGTTTCCGTGTGAAAATGCTGCTCGTGCGTGGAAAAACTTAACACCTGGAGTTTGCTGTCTCCTGGGAGCCTTGAGTGAGGTCCTTCAGGCAGCTCTGAGTGCAAAGTCTTACCCACGGGGGTACCCTTGCCTCCCACGTCTGGAGGAGATGACGAATATGATGGGTTCCCGTTGTCCGGAGAGTGAGGTCCTTCCAGGCAGCGCTCGGGAAGGGGAGCTGCAAACCCGCCGGCAGACTTGGCCGTCCACGCTGGCTAAAGACCTGGAACTCAAGGGCTCAAGGGAAAGCAGAGGTGTGTGGCTTTGGCCCCTTTTCTGCCCAAGCAATGGTTTCTGCGTGGAAAGCAGCTTTTCAGGTTGGTTTTGTCACGTTCAGGGTGAACTTTGCCAAATGCTGTTGGTGTCTGCCAGCTCTTTCCGGTGAGGTGTGCTCTCTTCTTTGTGATAGTGATGTAGGGGGGACCCCCTGCCCACGGGCAGCACCTCCCGCATCCCACACAAGTGGAAAATCACTTGAGATAGCCTCAGATCAGCTGCTGTCATCAGGTGGAATTTTTATGTCCCAGTCCTCTTGCTGGTGTCTTGCTTTAGCTTTTATTAGCCCTTTGGGGTTGGGTTTTTATCAGTTGGCAAAGCTGCTCTGCATGCAGAGCCACGGGATTTGGAGGGCTCTAATGAACCAAAAGCAAAGCAGCATGTGAATCAATCTGGGATTGGACCAGATGATCTTTCGAGGTCCCTTCCGATCCCTAATGTTCTGTGGAAGGTGAGTCTGCAAAGTGCTGCAACCGAGTGGCTGACGGTGGCGAGAGGAGTCTGTGCGGAGCCAGCGGGGGACCCACAGAAATATTTCTCCTCAAACTACTTAAAATTTAACTTCAAACCCAACAAATAGTAGTTCGTGCGTCTCCTGCTCTCCTTTGTCCGCTGCTCCGAGTGAAGCTCCCTTGTAGGATCATCTCAGTGTTTCAGAAGAGTTTTCCTTGCTAGGCTCTTGGTTTTCTGGGCAGTTTTTTTCTCCCCCCTTGCGAAACGATTTGTCTTGGCAATTTTCTTCTTGAATCTGCGTTCAGGCTTCAGCAGTGACTCCTTCTTCTGAGGGCTGTGATTAGCGTGTGATTCCTTGTTTTCTTCCTGGAACCCTTTCCCCGGTTCACAGTTTATGTAACCAAGGGGACAAATCTCTCCGGCTTCACCGTATGCGGTGCTGCAGTCGTGTGTCTCTGTCTCCCACTTAATTAAATCCAGTAGTTCACTCTCGATTCGGGTCCAATTAACGCACCGTGTGAGCTGGTTCTGGACATAATAGAACAGGTCAGGACTTTCCAAAACTGCCCACGCAGTGTCAACCCCATCTGGAAGTCGGCTTTTCGTTCTGCCCTGGAGTGAAGGCGAGCATGTGCGAGCGTTCCTGCAGGCTGGAAATCCAGGCTGTGTTGTGGCTGTGAGAATTCGGGGCCGGGGGGGAAAGTCCTAATCTTGTGACTCAGCTGTAGACATCGAGTCCTCAGCCCTGTTTTGCTCTGCAACACATTGCCTTTCCAGTGGGGCATCCCAACAGGAGCCTCGGGTAGTCACAGGCGCTGGGATGGGCTGCTGTGCAATGCAGAGCAGGGATCAGAGGGTCTTCCAGCGCGGATCCGTCTCGTTACGAGAGGAGATGTGGGAGAGAAAAGCAGGTCAGTTTCTTTTAGGAGCAATTCAGAATCCTGTGATTCCATGAATTCAGAATGCTCCAGAGCATCCCAGAAGTGTGTGTACATACGGCACCAGGATTCGCATGTCGTGAGGGAAGGCAGAAGCAACACAGCAGAAGACAAACGTGGCAACAGGAAGCAAAAATCCCCCAGCCCAACATGGAAGGTTGACATTCTTAAATGGAATTCCCAGATTTTCGAGCATCGGGTGTTCCTGAGAGGAGAATGTGCGTTTCAGTCTCTCTGGGGGACGCGTTTGCAAGGAGCTCAGCGTTTGAGAACGCTGCTTGCAGTAAAACATTCCTGATTAAAGAGCGGTGATGACAGCTTCTGACCCATCTGAAAAGCTTTGGAGCTGTTTTCCTCTGCTCTCCGTTTCTGCTGACTGCAGTCACTGGCGCTGTCAGCGCTGCTTGGGGAAACCATTTCTCACTGTTCAACACTGTTTCCTGATGAAGAGGTCTAGGTGATGCTGCTGTGGCAGGGGGATTGGACTAGATGATCTTTGAGGTCCCTTCCAATCCCTAGTGATTCTGTGATTCTGTGAATAGTGGTGGTGAGGAAACACCCTGCTGACACGTCCAAGGCAGCCGGTGACCGCTTCGAGCAAGGTGACGTCTGCAGGCACCTGGGGTTTAGGTGTCTGCAGTCCCTCATTAGCAGTTTGTAATCGACATACGGCTCATCCACAAGGAGTCACCAACCCAGCGGTGCTGGGGGCTAATCCAGCTGTTCAGGTTTTTCTTCCCTGCTACCCAAGTAACTCCTGTAGCTGTGTTGTGCTGTTCCAGAGGTGCCATGAAAAGAGATTCCAAAATCCCAACCCCTTGTCACAGGTTCTGTTCCGCCGTTGAGCCACCTCTACCATGGAGAAAGGAGGTGACTCATGTCCCTGCTCCATGCCAGCCGATGCTGGAGGTGCCTCAGCCAACAGTGACCTGACCGTGAGTCACTGCAACTTTCCATTCCTTGGCCCTGCTATTTTCGGGGCCGGTAATTACGAGGGGAGCTGTGAATCACCAGCGTCTTGCTTTGTGCTGGGAGGAAACCAGGCAGATTGTGTTAACGTGCTTGGCAGGAGGGACTCTTGTTCTCCAGTGCTTTACAGGCTTTGGCTCCTTGTCTGGCTCCCCAGGGTAATGTGCTCACCCTTCCTCATGTGTAACTGTCTTGCAGGGTCTGAGCAATGGCCAGACATCCCTGGGCTTGTGCCCTCTCCAGCCAGGTGTCATCTTCTGGGCAGGGACTGATGTTTTCAAAGACCTGGAGAAGATTCCCAAGGAGTCCCAAAGGCTTTTATTGGTTTGTTCACCCAATCCATGTAGGCTAGAAAAGAGCACCAAATGGCTAACTCAGAAGGCCAGATGGCCACGTTCACTCTTTGGCAGAAGTTCTGCCGCTCGGAGGGGTGATGGTGCCCCGAGGCTTGTTCTTCACTCTTTGCTGGGTGCCATTGCACCGCAGCGCAACTGCGTGGAAACTCACCAGCAGCACCAGGGGAAGTCACTGGCCCTTTTTGTAAAGGCTTTGGTGATCAGCCAAGACAGGAACATGCAGGACATCGCTAAGGGAGGACCCTGTGACAGCACTAGGGCCCCCAGCAGGTAGAAATGGGGGCATGGTATCCTGCACAAGCAGCGCTTAAATCCCATCCCTCTGCTTCACCGCTTCGCTTCCCACCATCCACGCTGGATGGATTCACCCATAGCCTTGCTTTAACACCCCAGGATTCCTACCTGCACCTGTTTCCCTTGCGTGGTCCTGCCTCTCCCCATCCCTCCTCACCTCAGCTTTATGACTGACTGATCCTGTTTAAAACTGGTCTCTCAGAGACAAGAAGACCAAGGGTGTTGTTTTGCACCCAGGAGTCCTCAGGCTGGAGAGGAGTCTGCCAGGGATGATCTGGCTGTTGGAGGAGGACTGGGGATGGAGGAGCTGTAGATCTGCAATCTAATTTAAGAGGAATGTCCTTTTGCTCCCAAACGGTTGGGCCTTGCTCCGAAGATGTTCAGGTGCGCTGGCCGTTGCCACATGGGCTGTGACAAGCAGCACGAACGGGTGGGGAGGACAGCAGGTGAAGACTTCCGTTTCCTTGTCAGCTTCTCTACCAACCCCTCAGGAGCAGAAGGATGACAGGAGCTGCCACATTTGTATGTGGCAGAAGGAATGACTGTCGAGGGGATATCCCGCAGCTGTATATGGCAGGTCAAGCCCTTGGACTCTGCATGGTGGGACTGCCGTCTGAGCCAAGGCGCACCATGATTAGCTGGGAGCGAAGTATCGCTCCCTTGCACGCACTCTTACGGGTGCAGTGATCAACGTATTTGAACCCGCACTGACGTGGATATTGGCTCAGGTCCTCCCATGTGTAACTACTGTTCTTCCAACACATGACAGTGGGACCGCGCTGCCGTTACCTGCCTGGGCTTAGGAGCATTGAGAAGGCACAGTGGGCTTGGCGGGACCCCACACATCCTGGAGCACTTGAAGGGGGATGAGTGCAAGGTGACAGCATCGTACACTTCATAGTTACCACAGGCCAGTGGGGGTTGGAAGGACCTCTGAACATCATCTAGTGCAACCTCCCTGCTAGATAACTGATGTTGCTCCAGTGACTGCAGGCACAGGCAGTATCACAGAACATCAGGGATTGGAAGGGACCTCAAACAATCATCCGGTCCAATCCCCCTGCCACAGCAGGACCACCTAGACCAAGTCGCACAGAAACACATCCAGGAGGGTTTTAAACGTCTCCAGAGAAGGAGACTCCACAACCCCCCTGGGCAGCCCGTTCCAGGCTCCGTCACCCTCACTGTGAAGAGGTTCCGTGTGGCTCCAGCCGTGTGGATGCACTAATTCATGGCTGCCCTGAATACAAAGCAGTACGTGCTCTTACAGGGACACACGCTTTGTTGCTCACCACCTCGCTGCCCTTGGCAAGGCGAGGATGGTGCTGGAGAGTGCACAGCAGTTCTTCGCTCAACAGCATCCAACGAGTTCACGCTCAGCCTCTGTCTTACTGAGGTTTTGCTTCCCAACTGGCTTCTGCTTAGGATCAGGATGCTGGGGCACAGAGTAGTGTGAGGGAGCCCATATGCGTTCATACTCAGCTGAGCTTGGTGTCGGTGCAGTTTCCACCTCCTTTTCACGTGGTGGCTCACGCGGTGTGGTTAAGGTGTGGTGTTGACATTGTGCAAGCCCCTTCCTGAGTCCTTTCCGTCATGAAACCGTCATGGTTGTTTACCCTGTCGCTGTGGGCTCTGAGCTTTAATCCCCGCTTGTCTCTCCTAGATGATCCGCTGAACTCAGAGGAGAAGAAGAAAAGAAAGCAGAGAAGGAACAGGACTACCTTCAACAGCAGCCAGCTCCAGGCATTAGAGAGGGTCTTTGAGAGGACTCACTACCCTGATGCTTTTGTACGGGAAGACCTTGCACGCAGAGTCAACCTCACTGAAGCCAGAGTTCAGGTAATCCCCACACTTTGTATCCAGAAACACCTCACCTGAGGCAGGTCATCAGGCCATTCCTTGAGTACAAGTCCTCAAGGTCCACGTGACACACTAGGTCACCAGGCTTCTGAGACGTGCAGTTCCAAGCCTGAGGTTGGCCAAGCCTTGAGGAGGACTGCCAGGCCTGAGCTGCCACCACACTTCCCAGCTGCTCAGCCAGACGTGTTCATGTGGTTCATTCAAGGAGGCCAAGGTGTTGGATGTCCTGTGCTCAGGCTGCTCACGTTACCTTGAGCTGCTCAGCTCTCAGCTCGCCAGCCTGCACCTTCTGAGGGTCAAAGAAGAGCACAGAACATGATGTGCTGTACAAGCCTTGATGCCTACAGCACAGGACAGACCTGGTCCCACAGGGGACCTCACTGAGCCAGTTCCGCACACGAGGGCTTTACCAGGGCAGGCCTAGGGATGATCTTGTTACTGGAGTTTCCAGTGACAGGCACTCCAGAGCAGCCTCCTTTTGTGCCAGCAGGCAGAGGTGGTGTGGTGGTGGGGTGAGGGTGGCAGCAGAGCTGGTTGCGATAGCTGGTGGATCTGTGTGCTTCTCACCCCAGGTGTGGTTCCAGAACCGGAGAGCTAAGTTTCGCCGGAACGAGAGGGCAATGCTGGCCAGCAAGAATGCCTCTCTGCTCAAATCCTACTCAGGGGACGTGACCGCTGTGGAGCAGCCCATAGTACCTCGCCCAGCTCCGAGACCCACCGACTATCTCTCCTGGGGTACTGCCTCGCCTTACAGGTGAGTGAATCACCTCGCTGGGGCTGGCCAGTGTCTGGCAGCCTGAGATGGCCCTCAGACAGCTCAGAAGGACTGTTTACATTTGCGTGGGGCAACCAGTACCGCCCCATCTCACTGCCGGGCTTGCTGAGGGGGCTGGCTTCAGCATCACTGTGGCTTTCCAGCAGCCACCCACAAGGCAGGTTGCAGCTTGGTTTTCTTGTGGTGCCTCTCTGCAATTCAGGAAACTGCTAAAGAGGATCGGGTAGAAATACGTGGTTGCGCTTGCTTCCCTCGTGCATCCAGCTTGAAGCAACGGAGAAGCCTTGCCATGGGCCACAGATCCAGGGGAGGTGATGGCAGAGCACTTGGGAAGGTTCAGCCACCAGGCAGTGGCCAGAAGAGGGAGTTCTGTAGCTGTCCCATGGCAGCAGTCACTGATTGGGATGCAAGGAAAGACTTGGAAGTGTTGATCCCAGTCCTCCTCTCGGTGGTCAGCACTGAACTGGTGATCAGTTTCTTTCTAGCTGCTAGAGCACAAGCGTGGTGTGTGAACGAGCTGTTGTGCTCTGCTTTGCCCACCGTAAGGACCAGGGGTCTCTGGGCAGCAGACTGGTGTTCAGTGTTCATCCTCTGTGTCCACGCAGCTTCAGGGATGGCAGGGAAGAAGCACAGATGTGGCAGTCCCAGTCTGCTCAAAGGATCTGGGATGTCCATGCACATCACAGGCCTCCCTGTCCTCCTCTGTGCCATCCACAGCCCAGCAGGAACTGGGTGTGGACACACGATCCGCAGGATGTGTTGGTTTGTGGGGAGACAGCTGGCTTGTAGGCAGTTGAGAATGAGGCTAGTGCGTATTTTTTAGCACAGTGGCTTCATTGTTGGCCAGGAGCTTGGAGCCTTTGGCTGGATTTCTTCCTGTTCCTCTGGTCTGGTCACAGCCAGCTTCCCCCTGGCTTCCGGAGCAACACCATGCCCAGGACCAGTCTCCCTCGGTCACCTTGACCCCCTTCTTGCATCCCGTGTGTGCAAACACATGGTCTTCCTGACAGACTGTAGCTTTACTGCCTTGGGGTCCTCCTCATCCACCCTGTAGCTCCAGAAGAACAAGTCCACCGCAGGGACTGAAAGGGATGCTCCTGCTCTTTGGATTTTATCTGAGGGCTGCTCACTGGCAAAATCCCTCTTTCGGGTTTAAGGACTTCTCTCTGTGAAGTGACCTTGATGCAGCATCTTAGGGAGGAGTCTGGGTGGTAGGTTCAGGGGACAGAGGAGCCAACCCTTCTCCACCTCACTGAGAGTGCTCTAGTCACAGTACCACATCCTTGCTGAACACTTGTGGCTCATTTCTACCTCTTACACTCTTAAAACTAGATTGTCCCTCCCAAGATGTTGTTTACGTGAGGGTCTTCATAACAGCTTCTAGAAGACCCTGCAAAGGTAACTTCCAGAGGCACATTCAGAAGGGCTTCTGGGACCACTCCAGGCAATGAGAAGCCCGCGGCATCTGGGATGTACAAACAAGGACATCATGGACAAAGGCAAATCCTTAGGGATAGATTTTTTGCTGCTGAGGTCCAGACCTGGCTGTGCCTCTCCACAGTGTGGAAACACATCCTCACTGTCTCATTATCCTCCTTTGT
Organism: Phoeniculus purpureus; assembly: GCA_028565055.1. Lineage (NCBI taxonomy): Eukaryota > Metazoa > Chordata > Aves > Bucerotiformes > Phoeniculidae > Phoeniculus > Phoeniculus purpureus. Next base: position 5,369,220 of record JAOXOE010000698.1, read on the forward strand.
CTTAAGTCAAGATGTTTCAGCAAAGACGTGTCCAGCTTGCAGACATCGCTGCTGGCCAAGCCAGGAGGGACTGTCACCCTCCTGCTGCCCCGCAGAAGGGTGGGAGGGGCTGGTGGAAGAGCAAAGGAGCTGCTTCCACATTGTGGGGCCATCAGGACCTTGAGACACTTCATGCTTCCCAGGCTTTCTTATCCCACTGGTCATCTCTTAGCAGTCGCGTGCATCTTACTAGGCACCTGGGCCACCTTGTTGCAGCCTCGTTGAAGCTCTGAGCTGAGCAGGGTTATCAGATTATTGGACCCTCGGTGAAAAGCAGCCCTGCAGAGTGTTTGCGTGGCCCTCTACCCCCTCCCTAGTGCCCCGACGCTGCCGCTGCAGCCCCTGATGACCGGCTGGTCCCAGAACGGGCTGAGAGCTGCACGGCCGGTGCTGTTTTTCCTCTTAGATCTGGAGCAAGTTTTCAATCAGTGTGTTTGTTCTCCAAATACACCCGGCCACGGGGCAGCCAAAGCTATTTGCAGGTCTGGGTCGCACAGACGGAGCCAAGCAGATACTACTATTTTTTTTTTGAAGTTGAAATGTTTTGCTTAGACATTTTTCGGCGTAGGTTCCTAAGCAAACAAGGCTAGCAGTCGCGCTGTCAGCCTGCACTTCCCACTCCAACAACCTTTGGCTTCATGGGCCATTGGAAACCGTATTTGAAAGAAGGATTTTCGGCCCCAGCAACACCACGTTCCTCTGTGTTTCGTGAAAGCAGGCAGCTGAGCAGAGGAAGGAGGCTCTCTCTGTGCCTGAGTGGGGCAGAGGGAGGGGGCAGCAGGGTGACTGCAACCCTTATTAGACCCTGGAGAGTCTCTGGAGCAATCGTCAAGCTATACCGATGTTTGGAGACGGTCTTCCTGCTAAAAGAGCGTTTCTGGAGATTTTTGGGATCCAGAGGAATCTTGAGGCTCTTTGAAATTCTTCCAGCGTAAAAACATAGAGTCATCAAGGTTGGAAAAGACCTTCATCAAGTCCAACCATCTGCCCTGAACCACTAACCCATCTCCTGAAACACCCTGGCTGCCTGTGTGCTGAACCCCTCCAGGGACGGTGCCTCCACCCCATCCCTGGGCAGCCTGTTCCAAGGCCTCCCCACTCTTTCTGGGAAGAAGTTTTTCCTAAGATCCAACCTGAACCTCCCCTGGCACAACCTGACCCCATTTCCTCTCAACCTATCGCTAGTCCCCAGGGAGAAGAGGCCAACTCTTGCCCCACTACAACCTCCCTTCGGGTAGATACAGAGAACAGCGAGGTCTCCCCTCAGCCTCCTCTTCTCCAAGCTGAACAGCCCCAGCTCCCTCAGCCTCTTCTCATCAGACCTGTTTTCCGGATCCCTAACGAGCCCAGTTGCCCTTCTCTGCCCTCTCTCTGGCACCTCAATGTCCTTCCTATACTGCAGTGCCCAAAACTGCACCCAGTAGTCAAGGAGTGGGAAGCAGGAGAGAACAGGTACTTAAGTAGCCACCAGCTACACCCTTTGTAACACGTGTGCAGACAGCACTTGGCGTCAGGTGGCTGCTCCATCCCTGGAAGTGTCCAAGGGCAGCTCAGATGGGTGTCTGGGCAACCTGCTCTAGTGAGAGCTGTCCATGCCCATGGCAGGGGGTTGGGGCTGGATGAGCTCTGAGCTCCCTTCCAGCCCAGACCATTCTGTGATTCCATGATTCTCACAGTGCTGCTGACTTACAGGAGGAGAGCCACGGAGAGGGGAGTGAGGGGGTGCACAGCCAGGTGGGGAAGGCTTGAGCTAGCCAATTGCTGATCCTGGACCCCAGCAAAGTGCAGCCGATACACCCCAAGCTGGGCAGAGTTGAGCCAGTGGTTTGATGTGTATTTTAGTGTCCATCCTTCATGTCCTTCCAGCAGCTGTTGGAGACTCCGAGTGTCCTGGGTGTTTGCTCTCCCGGAGGGGAGTTTTCAGGGCTTTTCCCTGGGTGGGTGTAGGCAGCTTTTCTATCTGTGGGTCTCACCCATCTTTTCCATGTGCGTGAGCTGTTGTGTTTCCACCCATCCTGATGCTAAGATGACAGTTCTTCCCTGAAGAAGTTACTCCCCTTGATTTTAAAGTGAGAAATAGGAGTCATTTGGCCTAGGATGGGACCTACTAGCCCACCCCCACGCTCTGGATCTGTTCGTGCAGCAATGCCCGGCTTCCCTCAAGAGAGGTTTTGCTGTTGCAATGGCTCTTCCAGTCGTGGAGATCAGCACTGGAGGAAGTACTTCAAAAAAAGAGAGGACAGGGAGATGAAAAAGGGGCAAAACCCAAGCTGTCCTCTTTCGTGGGCTGACAAGACCATTCCCAGAGCCTCAGACATGAGCCACCCAGATGGAAAGGCCAATGCCAGACTTGAGCTTGCCTCCAGGAGAGCAGCTGTGGCTTCCTCCTGAGCTTGCTGGATGCTTTGAACGGGCGTCTTCTAGCTCCCTCGGTGTTTTTCAACTGGGTTTGGTCTGTGGAGCCAGGTACAGGACATGCAGCACATCGCTGGGGCTAGGGGGTTGCTTTGTGCAGAGACCTGGGACGCCCGGGTTCAACAAGTTTTACTAGCGGTCTGGGGAGCAGACTGGAGCGTTCTTGGGAGGGCAGGAAAGGACTCGGAGATCTGTGTTCAGCCTCTGCTGCCAACAGTAATGTTTTCTCATGACTAAAGTTACGGTTTGAAGGGAGAGAAACAAATGTTTTGGGGTTGTTTTTCTTATCCCTTCAGCCTTGTTCTTTATGATCAGCTGAAGTTTTGAGGGGAGGGAAAAAAAATGTGGGACTTGTCATTCCAAAAGGCTGAAACCAAAGAAACACCACAGTTGTTGAAAAGGGTTTTTCCCCGAGCGTTTCTTTAATGCAACATGTGTTTCAGAAGTGACGTGATTTCACAAGCCATAAACCCAAGTAATTGCTCTCATCCAAAAGCCTTTGCTTGCAGCAGGAATGCTTTTGAGGACAATGGTGTGACTGGCAGGCTGGGCACCCCGACCTCGTTCTAAACCCTTTGGGATTAGAAAATAGGAAGTGGGAATTTTCCTGTCAACTTCAACCAGTGTTGGCTGTCCCCGATTGAGCGAGATGCTGCGGAGAGGTTTACTGGGATGTTGAGTTAAGAGCAGCGGGATTCCCTGCTCCCGTAAGACGTCCATCCCACAGGTGCGGGAGCCCCAGGGGGTTTGACCTCATGCGCTCTCCGTGCGGTGCGAAGACCACGTCTGACGTGATGCTTTTCTCTCTTTCCATCCCACAGCGCCATGGCCACCTACTCTGCCACGTGTACCAACACCAGCCCCGCACAGGGCATGAACATGGCCAACAGTATCGCCAACCTGAGACTGAAGGCAAAGGAATATAGTTTACAGAGGAACCAGGTGCCCACGGTCAATTAACAGCTGGGGGCAGAACGAGAAAACACGACAGCACCCGTCCTGCTTCGCAACTTGTTTGTGCTGAATGAAAAACAAAAAAAGAAGAAAAAAAAAAAACCCAAAAAGCCCAAAAAGCCACCAAAAAAAAAGCGCCAGCCCTACCCCAGAACTGAACATGGGGACCAAACTGGGAGCAAACTGAACCGCTCGTGAGTGACGAGGTTCCTCCTTCCTTTTGGGATAATGCCACCGTTTTTGTTTTTGTCTTGTTATTGTCAGGTTTATTGCTTCTGCTCAATATACTACGAGCTTCTCCAGTAAAGGACAGTCTCACCCTCCTTGGTTGCCATTTTTGTATGGGACTGCAAAAAGAAACCTCTGCCCATCTCAGCCCGTGGACACGTCCCGCCCACCATCATGCTGAGATGCAAAAGCTTCCTCTTCCTCTCCCTCCCGCCCCAGCTCACCCTAGAAGAAGATGATGTCCGGTCACCGCTTCCCATGGTATCCACCCGACCCTTCACCTCTCCAGTCCCTCGTGCCGCAGAGGCAGCGCCGTTACCGTTGGTCTGCAAGAAGCCCGTGGGAGCAGTGAGATGGGGTCACCTGGAACGGTCTGGGGCATGACGAAGAGCTCCCTGGGCTTCACGGCGCTTCGTTGCTTTCTTGAGCGTTCCTGGCGCTGCTGCCTCAAAAAGCTGAAGAATGGAGAAAAGATAACGTGGGCGTATGGGGGGGGGGGTTTGTGTAGGGGAGGGTT
>JAOXOE010000698.1:5373472-5394714 GCA_028565055.1 Phoeniculus purpureus
GGTGTGTAGGGGAGGGTTCTGCTCTGTAGTGCCAAGAGTAGGACTGTTAGGACACTCTTTTCTATGCCTTACGGTTCGTGCCCCGGGGAGAGGCGTTGTCCGGATGCGTTTGTTTTATATATACTGTATATATTTATATATATAAGATATACATGCAAGCTTGGTTGGTGTTTTTTATTAAACAAAATAAAATCCATTGAAAACGTTTGGGATGTTTGTGCTGCATCCTGGTGCCCGGAGTCCTGCGCTGAAATTCCAGCCACAGCTCCCCTCACCCTTGTCAGAGCTTTTCCCAGTAGCCCCAGGCAGCTTGCAGTGGGCTGTTGGTGTCTTCCAGTGAGAGCCCCCCACAGAAGCAGCTCTGCAGGGGACCACGCTGCTGCAGATTCTCCCAGTGGGCAGTTGCACTGCTTTGCAGGTCCAACAAGGATCTCCTTTCCAGTCGGATAGGCTCATGGGGCACTTGGAAATATGCAAGGACATCTCCTTAGAAAGCCTTCTGCCAGCCCCTCTGAGGACAGGTCTCAGCAGGGAGCACCCCACATAAAGACCATATCTCCCCCCCAGTTCCTTTAACAGTACCCAGCGGGACTTGTCCTGTAGCCTTCATCCCGTAGCCTTCACCACTCCCCTCTGCTCTCGCTACCTGCTGTCCTCCCTCTGTTCCTCTCTCCATCCAGCATGGAACTGATGAAACCCAAAAGAGGGCTTTTCATTGCAAGCTCCGTGAGGAAATGAGGCTCCCCTGTGCTGCTGCTGATGCTCACGTCTTTCACGCTTGGCGGGGAGGAGGGTTTATTTATGGCAAGTTGTGTGGGGGGGAGACCGGCCTGAAGTGAGCAAGACTTGGCTGTAGAACAGCCCCCACAAAGGGAGCAGACCTACTCCATGGTCCAGACTGGCCTATAAGGGAAGGAGAAGCTCAGTCATGAGGGAAACTTCTGGTAGAGGGGCTTAGGTCTGCATCTCGGTGTTTGCTGCAGCCTCACTGGGCATGTGCAGATGTCTGACCGCAGGCTTTGGTGACCTAGCCCAGCGTGTTGCAGGAAATGAGAAATAAATCCCTTCAAAGAGAAGGTGAAAATGAAACTGGCGAAGGATGACTGGAAATCCAGCCAAAGGATCTGAGCTAACACTGGGAAGCAAGCCCCCACATCCAGACAGGTGTGCTCATGACTCTCTTGCTGCTGGATTATTTGTTTTCTCCCTGTGTGGATGTTTTTGAGCGGGGAACGGCCAAGAAGCCGATAGTCCTGGGTTGTGCTTGCAGCGGGGGAAGTGAGGCTGGACAAGCATCGAGTTTTAAGAAACCCTGTTTGATCCCTTTTTTTGGCCTTGCCATCAGCAGCCCGGAGATGCAAACATCTCTAAACCAACACACTTCTATCGTGACTAGCGTGGTTCCAGCTCCTGGAGCCAAGTGATCGTGTTGGAAACCTCAGCCTTCGCTTAGAAACTCGGTCTTGGCTCCTGTGCCTACGCAAACAGAGACACTGTTGTCCTGCCCAATGGAGAAGGACCCGGTGCAGTGGGGCGTCACTCAGAAGCTGAGCCACTCACTGAGTGCCTTAGCCTGGCGCTCTCCCCTCGCCTCAGCTTGCTGCTCTCTTCCCCCACATCCACCAACATCCAGCAGTGACAGCACCCTGAACAAAGTCCCCAGTGGTAGCCTGAGACGGCACGAGTGTCCACCCTGAAGGTTTCAGCTGTCTCCTTCAGCATGTGGGTGCTCTGTGACTTTCCCTTTGCTCACCTCTTCTGCAGCAGCAAAGTCACCTTGAGCAGCTTCGCTTTGGTGCCTGGGCACCCGTTTCTAAAGGGAGCAAGGAGGCAGTTCAGAGAGCATGAAGTTCCTGGGACCCATCTGTGGATCGAGATACCCCCCACACGGTGATGTCTACCTGGAGAGGCTTCCAGAAATGCCTGTGCAAGCCCTATGTTATTCGTGTGAAGACCTGAATGGTCTTGTATGGGGCTGCTCCTGTGGGGAGGTGGTGTAAGCTTTTGCTCTTCCGCTCTGGCTGCTTGGTTGGAGATGCCATCACAACCGACTGCGCTGTTGCCAGGCCACATGAGACCTTTACTTCACCACTGAGATGGGAGACAGCCAGATGTAAAGCAGAGCATCCCAGGCACTAGTGCTCTGCTTTACTGAGCAGAGCCCAGCTGGATGAACGGATGGGTTTGGTGCTTGGTTCTGAATCACTGCTGACCTTGGCCAACAGACAGTGCCCACTTGTCTATCAAGCCAAAGGGAGACTTTATATTGTGTATTGGATTGACCCATGTGCACATACCTGCGAATTAAGGGCCTCAACCTGCAACCATGGAGTTCTCCAGGGGTTCAGCAGACTCCTAAGGAGGTTACCATGGCTACCCCTGTTATCACGAAGGTCAGGGACCATTCAGGGGAGAACACGGTCTTGAGGCACACTCCTCTCACTGCTTTCTCAGGCCTCCCCTTCCTCCACACAGATATAGGTGGCTAATCCCCCCTAACGGGATTTTTGAGCATGACAGGGCTGGATGATGGTTGATGGGGTTTGATGCAGGAAGCTGCGGGAAGGATTCCCAGATTTCCTGTAAATTATCCCTTGCTTTGTGGTGTAAAATGTCAGTATCTGCACTGGGATAGAACCCATCATCTCCAATAAAGGGAGGAGGACACTCCCCAGTCCTTCCTACAAGCTGCCCTGTGTGTCTCGTGTTGCTGCCCTGAGGTGTCCCGTGGCATTGGCTGGGAACGCGATGGAGCCTTGGGCTGAGGGAGAGGGGGACTGGCCCCAGTGGAGCAGGGCTCAGGACTGCCTGTCCATCAGGCTTATCCTGGGGATGCCAGGCAGCAGCTCAGGGGAGCACAGAGAGCCCCCAGCAGAGATAGCGACTCCTCTGCAGCCAGTGCTGTGCAAACCAACCCGTGAGCCAGGCAGAGATGGAGGCTGTGCCCAGACCCCTGCCTGAACCACAGGATCCTTCTGTCACTGTCGGCAGCTGCAAGAGAGTCTACATGAGTGTCAGGCAGGGGGAAGCCACAAAGACTTGTCCTAAACGAGATGGTTTTCAGGAAGAGGCAGGACACGCCCATGGCTTTTCCCCCTGCTCCCCACACCTCAGTGGGCTGGTGAGACACCAGCATGGGGTTGAAGATGGAGCAGGAGTGGTGCAGAGGGTATCTCCCTTCAAAGAAGAGGGGAGGGAGGGCTGGTCATCCTGGCAGGTGAGTGACCAGCAGGAAGGAGGAGGAGGAAGAGGGAAAACCACAAATTAGGAGAGGGAAAACCACAAATTAGGAGAGGAAAAGGGTTGGTCCCACCATGTGCGCAGGAAACAAACTGAGAGGGGCTCAGGAGGGAAAACCCTCCACTGCAAAGCCAGGGAGATGCTCAGAAGGAGCTCAGAGGCTAACGAGGGCTAATTAGTGCAGGATATTAAAGTAAGGGCAGGGCAAAGGCCAAGGAGGCACTTTTGACAGGGAGCTGGTGAGTTGTGCTTCTAAGAGCTGATCTCTGTGGGATGGTGGTGAGGATGATGAGGTGTTTCTGTAATTTCCCTTCTTGGTTTCCAAGCAATTCATTCAGTTTCGAGCCAAGCATTGTCCATGTCTCCTTCTGGCACCGCTCTGCTGTGGCTCCTTACCTGATGGCTGCCCATCCCCAGTGCACCAGGAGTTACCATCTCACAAAGCTCCAGCTCCTGGTTTGTCCTGGATTTCCTAGCAGGACCAGTGAAAGCTTTGGCTGAAGCTGCATGTGATTAGGCTGCTGTGAGCTGCTTCTGCAGGTATCTCCTGAACATCTGACCATAAATTATCTGGCTTTCTGTAGTACTTCTCTCCCTTGGCAGTAGGTACCTAATTCATCTGGGTTTCATTCCTCTAGGAGAAGTCTTAAACTGATCGTAGCAGGTGTTGGATTGATTTTCATCTGGAAACTTAATGACAAACATGTGGGATGTTCTGGAGAGCTGTCCCACGGAGGATTTTTCTCCTTCCTAGTAGGAAAGGAGAGGTGGGTCATGGCTCAGAGATGGCTGAGACTTGCAAAGCAGATGAAGCTGTACCCAGCTGCTCCATACATTCACCAGAAAAGTCCCTGCCCGAAGTTGAGACTAAGCTTGGATGAGGGCTTCCTGATCCACTGGAAACCTACATTGCCTACGACTGGGTGGGATGAGACTGGGAGGCCAGAGGTGTGGAGGCATTGGAGACCTCTGAGAAGAGGGAATGTAGTGTTTCCAGCTGAACCATCGGGGTTGGAGATGGAAGAGGAGGTAGTTCTCCTGGGTGCTGCCCACTCTCTCTGCTCCACCTTGGTGGGGAAGGGGAAGGTGCTCGAAACACCAGTAAGACAATAGCTGGAGCTGCTGGTCCGGAAGGCTGCTCAGCCCTTCATCTGCAGCTTGGGGGAGGAGGAGAAATTAGGCGACTGTGGCCAGGGTTGGGCACCAGGGCAGTGCTCAGCAGCGCTCCCTGGGGTGCCTGAATCATCCCCATCTGCACTCCGTGCACCTGAGGCTTTGGGATGAACAATTTCAAAAGGGTTTGAGTGGCTTGGAGCCCTTTAGGGCAAAAGTCAGCCATGAAAGGGTCCGTGTTGTTCTTGGGCCATGGCTCCTGCTCCTACACCACCGCAGGGTGCACCAGGCAGCTGCTGCCCCTTGCCCATGTCGCCCTGTTTGCAGCAGGCTCTGGGTGTCTCTGTGCTCGGTGGAGATTCTTGCAGGGGCTTTCCTGAGCAACCTTCCTGCTTCTCCCCTTGCAGTGAGATCCTGGGTGAGCAGGAGCAGCTGCCCAGAGGTTTTGTTGGGTCTCTGCAGCCTGGATTCGTGGCCTTTGCACCAAAAACTTCCCGTCTAGAGAAGTGAAGCTCAACTGGTGGTTCTGTGTGATTCTGCCTGCTCAGCAAATGTGAGGGGAACAAGCAGAAGAGGTGGGGAAACCCCAGGTCCTTTTGCAGGGCTGAAGCACCTGTTCCTTACCAGCACGTAGTGTAGGTACGTGTGGTGTGTTCCAAAGGCCGATCAGAAGTTAGATCTTGCCAGAAAGGGAGTCTCTGAGAGGGAAGGCCGGCCAGTGATCACTTTTGGGGGCTGGAGAGGTCCAAGTGCTGTACCCAAACCTCCTTCCACACCCCTGGGGACTGCTGAAATCAGAGCCTCTGGAGTGAGGGAACTCTGCTAAGGCTGTCTCACCACCCACGAGCCAGATGCTGATTTTGAGTGGCAAAGTAAAGGACTGTCACCTTTCAAGATGGAGCTAGGAGATGGCTGGACCTTGCCTCCCAATCTGTGTGCTGGTGTTCTGAGAGTGACGCTGGAACAGAGCCCCACGGTCTCCAGCCGTGAATATAAAGCTCAAATGACTTTGGTGGGGCAGGAGGATGAACATCTCCACGTCACAGCAGGAAGAGATGTGATGGGAGTTAACAGCAAGCTGAAGGATGACAAACGGCAACCAGCATCTCACGTCTCATCTCTTTTCTTTGTTAATAACATCTTTAAGATCACAGTTACTCTTTCCAGTGTCTGGGCCAAATTCTGCTCCCTGTCTAGCTGGAGTCCCTCGGCAGCTTCGGACAGATGCTGTTTTCCTTCATTTCCTGCCTCTGCCTTCCGAGCTGTGCCAGATGTTGTCTCACAGCTGCTGCTTTCCAGCCCTGAGGTGGTTTGAGCACGGGGCTGGGTGGAGCTCTCCTTGCGAATGGGAGGTGCTAAAATTAGCCATCCTATAAACACACCCTGGGACACCACAGAGCACCCCACTTCGGTGACTGGGCGCTGGGACCAGTTCCATTTGCCCAAAAGCACAGGTGTCCTCCTCCGTGGCCAACCCCAGGGAGCACTGGAGGTGGAGAGCTGTCCTTGAGGTGAGCTTGGGATGTGTGGGTTTCCCCACTGCTCCCTCCTCCCATCCCCAGCCAGCAGGGTGTCTGCTCCCAGCAAAGCCTGTTCCCAGGCAGAAAAGGTCACACCATGCTTCTGAGGTGGGTCCTCGCAACACCACAGTGGTGGCTTGTGGCTTTCCCTCCAGCCTGCGCGTACGTCTGGGACTGGCCTGGTAGCACACGAGGACCATGGTCAAAGTGGCGGTGCAGACAGCTCCAGAGTGTGCTCGAACCCCTGTTCTAAGGGCTGTGAAGACTGTTAAGGGTGTCCTCCTCCACAGGTAGAAGCTCTGCTGCTTGGTGCAGACCAGAAAGGCACTGGTGTCTGACCAGTGGGACAAACTGGATCCATCCCACACTGCAAGGAGGTGACTCCCACAGGAGGTGCTTTGCCTGCAAGACTGAATCCCACAGAAATGCCTGGCTGCTGTAGTGGTGCAAGTAGAAACTGCTTCTGGAGGAGCTGTGCTGGGAAGTCTTCAGAACGCGTGGGTTGATGTGGCTGGGCTGTAGCTGCTCCTTCTGTAGAGCTGGGAATGGAGCTTCTTCCAAGCCAGTCCCACCATTTCCTTGCCTGCCTCAGCAACAAGATCTTGTAGATACAGGATCCTTGGGTTCCTTTGGATCAGAAGGGCTGGACGGCACAAGGAGCCAGAGAACTCTCCCACATGTCTTCTCTTGTTGCCTCCCACTGGAGATGCAGCCTCTTGTGGGAAGCTTCAGCCCATCCTTAGAGGGGTGGGACAACAGCATCTCCTCAGACTGGCTGAGGGACAAAAACCTTCTGGACCGTGTTGGGCTCTTATCTGTGGGGCAAGCGCAGCTCTCCAGGCTGGCAGGAGATTTATCGGCAGGGCCGAAGGCTCTATCTGAAGCTGCCTGAATAATGGAGTTTCTTTTCCTGTGGCCGCTTCCAAGGCTTCACATACTTGACTGCATCCCAAATCAGACCGAGGAGTGGAAATCTCTAAAAATACTATGAGGAAAAGGCAAACACAGGCGAGGCGGGAGCGCTGGCACGACACATTTTCCAGCTCTACCGGAGTGGAACACGTTGAGCCTTTGGAAAACAAATTCCAAGAACCTGGTTGCATCTCTGCAGCGCCTGTCTTTGTGGTCTGAGGGAAATGTCCGAGCAGAAGGCTTTGTGCCCCAAGGCTGGCAGGACACAGGCTGTTTTCTTTAGCGTCTCTGCTGTGGGATAGTTCTAAGTGTCTTCTCTCACTGTCTGAAGATCCCTGTGGTCTGCCCCGGTGACTGGATCATCTCTACAACACCTGCATGGACAGACAAACGTTCAGAAGACAACCTGGGTGTCTGCTCCTTCCCAATCAGCCACCTCTCTTCAAGCCGTGAAGACCCCATAGAGCCATGCAGGGTGAGAAGAGCAGAAACCCTCTAGACCAGTTTGCCCAGGACTGTGGGGACCAGGGCTGGGAGTTCTGGTCAGGCACTTAACGGTTACGTTGGTGGTGCACGATGCTTGCTTTGTTCTCCCTTTGCCGACTGTTTGTCCAGGTGGGGTTTCACTGATGAAGTCCAAGACGGTTTTTGGAGGGAAATAGGGAGAATCATCCCAATGCAGTGACGTGACTGCTGCATGAGAGCAGAGACGAAGGTCCTGGAGGCACTGAGCATGCGTAGCAGTGATAGACCATAGGGTGACCTCTCCCTCCTCAATCAACATCTGCCACCCCCGCTTTACCACAGACAGCTTGCTGGCCAAACTGGGCAGCTTCCAATAATAAATACTAATAATCTGTCTTTAATTTCCCCTCCCTCTTTTTGGTGATGAGTGGCTCCCACTGCAGCCTGTGGAAGAGAAGCAGCTGTTGACGGGGAGCGGGGTGGCTTCTCTGGGGTTTATTGTTTTAATCATGGCCTGAGAGAAAGTGACAGCCCAAAGATGAAATATCTGCTGAAAGGAAATCATAACTCTGGGTGACTCCACTTAGCTCCACAACTCTTAAGAGCGTATTTTTGTTGGACGTGGCGGAACGTGATTTCAGCCGACTACGCGCTGAGACACTGCTCCCGTCTGCTTTGGTGCCGTTGCGTTTGTGACATCCCTGGTGTCCTTCTTGGGAGCTCCTGGAACCCACCTGGTGCCTCTTCAGCCTCAGCAAGTCTGGTTTCCCAGTGGATCTGTGCTGCACTAAGGGATGGAAGCCTTGATGCTGAACGAGGCTTCATAATCCCAAAGGACGCAAGATGAGAAAGACAGTGGCCATGGGGTCTGCTCCTTGCTCAGAGAGAAGGACTCTCCCAGTGTGGGCAGAAGGATCCCAACAAAGTGTGGAATGCTGTGGGTGGCACCTGGGTGACTTGCATTCACTTGGTAACTGCTCTCATTGGCCACCACTTGCACTACCCTGGCTCTTGGGTCCCTCTCTGGCTGCTCAAAGCACTGAGCACAACCAGACCTAGTTCTTGCTCTGCTGCTGGATCAGAACCACATGGAAAATGCATTCTGAGGCTGGGTGTCAGTGCACAGGGTGTTAGCCTTGGTGGTTGTCAGTTGTGGTGTTGGGTGCTGTGAAGCTGTAGATGGGTGGATGGAGAATAAGGAAACCAATGTGCAGTGAGCAGGCATCTCACCACCCATCCACCAGACTGGGATTGCTGCACACCCCCTCTCCAGGGCACAGAGAGGGTTAATCGATGGAGTTTGCTGCAATGTGTTTACACTGGTGACTCTCTCCTGCAAGCACCACAAAGATGGGGGAGAACAGCTAAAAATAGCATCTTCCATGCTCCTGAAGAAATGTTCTCATGTGCTCTGCTGGCTGCAGCCCCTGTTATGAAACAAAACATTTCCATCAGTGGTCATTAGCCCTCCAGTCTGGGCTACAATGCTGTTTATTACAATAAGAGCCGTTACCAAGAACAGAAAAGGATTAGAAAATCAAGTCAGCAAAGTTGTTATTGTCCTAATCAAAAAAATGCATCACAGGCGACCAACGATGCCACGAGGTCCCCTCTCCTTCTGGTAGATGGGCAGTGCCTTCACGCTGTGGTCAATCTTCATCCCTGGTGCCCCACCTCGCAGGGCAGAGGTGGCACAAGGGAGGTGTAAGCATGGAGGTGCCCGTGCAGCCACACGTACATGTGTGTGCCCTCCTCCCCGCACACCACCTGGGGAAGCAGAGCTGGGACCCACCCTACAGCTTTCCCTTGCTGCAGGTGCGTAGCCTCAAGCCGACTTCGCCACGTGTGTTGGCTTTACTGAGACCAACAGGGAGAAGCAGGTGCTGGGCAGTTGTGGGAAGACGCCTGTGCTCAAAACTGTGTGTCTGGAGGATGTGTTGTACACATGCAACTAACGTTTACTCCTGCCCCACTAACGTGTGTGGAGTTCCTGCTGTAGGGGCCAGAGGCAAGACAGCAGTGGTGAGAGTTGGTTTGGCTTGCACATCTCCTGCAGACTCTCATTCTGCCTGCAGGAACCCTAGAGGGATCTCAACTGAAGGCACCAGCCAGTGTGGACATTCCTCTGCAGTGCAAACTCTTGTCTACAACAGCCTGAAAGGATGTTGTAGAGAGGTGGGAGTTGGTCTCTTCTCACAAGGAACAAGCACTAGAACAAGAGGAAACAGCCTCAAGTTGCACCAGGGGAAGTTCAGACTGGACATAAGGAAAAACTTCTTCATGGAAAGGGCCATCAGGCCTTGGAACAGGCTGCCCAGGGAGAAGGTTGAATTGCTATCCCTGGATGTGTTTCCCTGTTGTGGCGATCTGGAGCTCAGGGACAGGGTTTAGCGGTGGCCTCGGGAGAGTTGGGTTCATGGTTGGACTTAGATGTCTTTTCCAGCCTGGACAGTTGCACGATTAACAGCAGAGCATGGACATGGCACAAGCCTTGTGTTGCTGCTGCATGAGGGGACAGTCTGCATGTGAACACACAAGGGACCTGCAGCATTGCCCTCAGCTCGGATCTCAGGCACTGACACACCTGTGCTTGTCCTCCAGGAGCCCAAGCCCTACTCTCCTGTCTGGCCGCCCCACACGCTCTTTATAACAGGTAGCACAGCTCCCCAGGTCAGGTCCTGGGGAGGGATGGGGTTTGTGTGCGCAGAGCCGGGAAGGAGGGGCTGATGTGTATTGAGTCTGGGACTCAATGCAAAGGTTGGGGAAACCCATTGGAGAGCACTGGGATGAGCTCTGCTCTCCCTACACCCGGCTGGTGCAATGGGGACTTTTGTCCCAACCATTCACTTTCTGGAAGGGAGGGAGAGTGACTTTGTTTTAGTAGCTGCTTTCTCTCCATGTTTCAGGGTTTGTTTTCTCTTCTCCTAGTCTAAAGGGGGAAAAAAAGAGTTGGAGGGAATTGTTTAGAAAAGAAGAACCTTGTTTTCCCAGCCAAAAATTACACTGAACAAATAAATCCAAACTCCTTCAGTAGAAGACTGCCCCTCGGAAACCCTTGTGCGCTCAGACATCGCTGTTTCGGGGAGTTCTAGCACTCCTGGTTTGTCTGATGCTCTGTGACTCTGCCTGTGCTGGTTTCTCCTCAGATATCTTCAAAGTATGGGTCTTCAAAGTAAGGCTTGGAGATGATGGCACGCTGGCCAGGATGGTGTCACCTTGTTCTTGTTATGAACGAGTAACAGGTGATTCATAGCAATTCCCACACAGGTGACAAAACCAGAGAGCTGGAAGAAACTTGGTTTCAGTGTGATGTGCCGGTGTGGTCTAAAGGAGCACCAGCTCCTTCTGGTGCCAGAGCCTGCTCTGGACAGGTGATGAGAAACTATCCAGTGAGGAAGGTGGTTTTAAACCTTTTTAATAGCCTTTTGCTTCTTTGGTCATTTCTAGAAGGTGGAAAATGCTTTGCTCCATCTCTCAGCCTCTTGGGATTGGCTATATCCATCCTGACATTTGGATGCACCCAACCACACAACAAGTTTCTTTCCTCTGGCAGCTCAGTGGAGGGTCTACCTGAAGGATATCTGGATGTCTGGACCTCCCAGCACTTACTGCTGAACAGAACGGCCAGAACATGTCCTGATGGCCTCTTGGTGGGGCTGAACAAGTCATGGTGCCACTTTGCTACAGGAATTGCAGCGCTGTTGTTTGCCGATGTAGAGACTGAGCTTGTCCCAACAACTGCCAGGAGCGAGACAACATCTAAAATTGATTGAATTCTTGTCAAAACCGATCGAGTTTATTCTGCCCACAGTGAATCACAGAATCATTAGGGATTGGAAGGGACCTCAAAAGATCATCCAGTCCAATCCCCCTGCCACAGCAGGATCACCTAGACCAAGTCACACAGGAACACATCCGGGTAGGTCTTAAATGTCTCCAGTGAAGGAGACTCCACAACCCCCCTGGGCAGCCTGTTCCAGTGCTCTGTTAACCTCACTGTGAAGAAGTTCCTCCTCATATTTATGTGGAACCTCCTTTGTTCCAGCTGACACCCACTGCCCCTCATCCTATCACTAGATGACATTGAGCAGAGCCTGGCTCCATCTTCCTGACACCCATCCTTCAAATATTTATAGACATTAATGAGGTCACCCCTCAGTCTCCTCCAAGCTGAAGAGACCCAGCTCCCTCAGTGTCTCCTCATAAGGGAAGTGCTGGAAAGAAAGACGATGCAGCTCTCAGTAGCTCCAACACTCTTTTCTGGAGCTTTGTATCTCCCTCCAGCACCTGCCTCTTGCAAAATCAATCATATTCTTACAGTTAATTTAATGGTACGGATCCTGCTGGTGATGTATGTCTAGGCTGGGACCCAGGAGATGGACCAATTCCAACCCAAATAAACTTGTCTTGAAGTACCATTGGCTGTTGGGCCTCAAGGAAAAGCTCCAGAGCTCATGTCCTGTAGAGCAACTGAGCTTCTTGCAGGTCTGTCTCACTTTGAGAAGTTTACACAGACTTTGCCAGCTCTTCTAAACAAAAGGAAAACCTTTTTATGTCTTTTTTTCCCCCCCTTATACTTTCAAGGATTTCCTTGGCTTGGTTCCTGGCAGGGAAATTGCAAAGATACCAGTCAAACCTCTTGCAGGCAATAAGCAGTTCATAGACTGTCCCAACAGAGACAGAGATCTCCTGAACTTGCTGGAGACGATGACTTGTTTCCTAGCCGGTGTTCCCAGGGATCTCCAGACATGGGGGATCTGTCTGCTCTGAAAATCCATCCACAGCAGTGAATTTATGACGGTTTGTCACGCGGCTTGTCCTTAGCTCACGGTTCACACTCAAACAGCAGCTGTCTCCAGGCTCGCTCTGGTGGCTGGTCATGCCCTTTTGAGGGGCAGCAGCACCGTCACCACCGGCGTCTTCCCAGAGAGCCCCCCAGGTAGGTGACGGGGATGGCTGCTCTCCTGGGATAGCTGGGTCACGGTGGGTTCTCCCCCAGCCTTCCTCGCCAGTCGCAGAGCTGGAAGGAGGGAAGCCCATTACAAAACACTTTCCATCACCAGGCAGCTCTGCTAGCCCTTGTCGTTAGCTTTATTAATGAGAAACATTAGCGAGGCAGTATGTCCGCAGTGCTCCAGGACTTGGCCTCTCCGAGGAGTAGCCCTCAAGCAGTAAGACACGGCACTCTTGAGGTCCCTCAGACAGCACCTCCGCCTACCTTCTGGCAAGCCCTATAAACCCCTCTTGGATTGCCAGTTGGACTTAAATCTCCCCCAAACCGCGATGCTCACCGAACATTATTGCTTTATGGAGACATAAATCTCATGTCAGCTCGGGGAAATGTCTGTGGCCATCGAGTTAAACAAGTCAAGACAGCTACTTGACTACTCCCAAAACTACCCTAGTAAAACGCGGGCGAGGAGCATACGAGGAGCAGCCCGGGGGAGATGGTTTTGGAGGAGCCCTTTGTCACGTCTCTATGTCATAAACAGGCCAACGGCTTTTGGCTGTGCCTTGAATTTTCAGGAATGGAGATACGGCTGGGAAGAGAAGATATGAGAGGATTTGCTCAGATGCAGGTTGAGTTGGAGTATCGCCCTCCTCCAGCATCTTTGGAGTCTCCCTCGCTGCTCACGCTGGTTTTTCAGGCAGTGGAGAAGATTCTTCCCCCTGAAGGGCAGGTGAGACTGTTACTGTGCATCAGCCTCTTGACCCACCATCGCCTGATATGGCCTTCCTGGGGCTGGTGGTGCCTGGCAGGTGCTCGTGGGCTGCAGTTAAGGACCCAAGAGTCAGTTTGTCTGCAGGCACTGGAAATGGAGCCAGGGCCAGGGAACCTTTTTGTGCAGCTGGCCAGAGAGATCTCCCCACAGGAAAATGGACCGCAGTGAGGGCAATCTGGTTCCGTTGTGTTGCTTGAGGTCGGAGGCTGGGGAGAACAGGATTTTAAGTCGCTGCTCTCCAGGACATGAACCCCACGATGTGGCTGCTCCAGCTACAGTTACAGCCCCAAACAGTGTGAAGTGTCACTGTGGATGCTCCATGAAGCCCATTTGCATCGGTGACGTGGGAGCACCGCATGGGCAGCTGCCTCAGTCAGCACCCAGCGCTGGGAGCGTGCCTAGTTTTCCTGCAAACCCTGAACTGCCTACGGCCTCCAGGCTGAGCCATCAGTCTCCCAAGAAGTAGCTCTCGCAGGGATGCTGATCTTTCCAGGGCGAGCTGGAGCTGGAGGTAGAGGGAAAATAAATTTGCCTGCCGATTTGCCAGCGCAGCATGGACCTGGCCAGAGCGATGTCTTGGGCGATGCGTGAGGAGATGCTGTCTTTGGAAAGCCTCCAGGACTGTGTTCAGGGCCGGTCCAAACACTCTCTTGGGATGCTTTGGCATTGAAACGAGCACCCTGTTAGGAGTCAACCCATCCCATCCCCAAAAGGCCACCATTTCAAAGCAAGCTTCTGCACACACAAGCTATCACAACCAAAAGCTCGCTTTCCTTTCTTCTCCAGCGGTGCCGTGTTTCTCTCAGAGAACATTTGCAGCATCATTGGAAGGGCTCTGGAAGGTCAACCTACCACTTAATCCACACAGTAGTGTGTCCAAATCATGCAGGACCAGGCAATCTGTTGGTGTGTGTGCGCAGCCACTCACATGGCTTGAAAATGAAGGATCTTTTTTCCCCACAGAGAAAAACACAAGGACTGCTGATAAGTTAATTTGTTCATGGGGTCCCCACCTGCTGCTTCATATCCTCCTTGGAATGTACTTTAAAACTTGCAGTATAAAAGCAAAACAAACTTTCAAGTGCCCTTGTTTACTTAGACCAGGTCTATGGTCCCAGTCTCCTGGGCTGGACTGGGTCATTAATCCTCAACCAGTCTGCATGGCTTGGTGAGCAGGTCTGGAGCTGCAGGTCATGCCAGTCTGGTGGCCTGTGCCCAAAATCTGAGCATCACAGACCAGCAGGAGGTGTCCTGTGGTGCTGGCAGGAGAGGCACAGCCATCGCCACAGAGCAGGAGCGAGCAGATGAGTCCAGACCTGTAACTCCAAGGGAATTAAAAACTCAGCCTAGGAGATGTCATCAAATTAACAAGCCAAGCAGCTGCTCTTCCCAAAAGCTCTGCTGGCTCCCTGCCACCCAGCTGGGCTTTACCCCTTGGGCTTGACCCCTTTGCTCAGAGCTGGAGTTCCAGTGACCTACATCTAATTTCTCACTGCCTTCTGATGAGTGTTTTCATAACACTTCTCCCCTTCCCAGCTTTGGGGATCTGCCAGAGCTAAAATCCTTCTGCTCTTTGACATCTAATTTTGTTCTCCGCGGGATATTTCCTGAAGGGCTCACAAAGAGTCTTGAGAGAAACAACCCAGACCCATGGTGGGAGGAATCGGTACTGGTGAGGATCACGGTGATGTTTCAAGGCCATATAAGTGGTTGGTAAGCACCAGGACTTGCTCAGCCTACAACAGGGTCAGAACAGAGAACATCAACCAGCTGATCAATGCCTCAGAGGGGTGTAGAGCAGCTAGAGGAGCTGTGGTGGCAGATGTGGGGAAGGAGGGCAAGTGTGAAGGAGAACAGGGTTTACCTTCCCAGTTGTATCCTCCCGTCCTCTGCCAGTGGAGGGGGAACCCCTGGGTTCATCGGTCAGAGCCCATGCATGGACCTGGAGTGCTTGAGGCTGGTCCCACAGTCCCAGCTCTGCTTCATCCCAAGAGAAAAGGTAAAAGACTTGGTATGGTATGGCTAGGGGTGTGTGTGTGGCTAAGCTGGGAGCACAAGGGTCTGAACAACAGGTCTTGGAAGAGGAAGTTAAGAATGGACTGAAGATGGAGCTAAGGACAAAACTGGAGGTGGGAAATGGGGACAGGGATGTGGCTGTGCCCCCGTGTGCTTCAGAGGGGACAGCAGAAGCAGAAACCGCAAAGCCACCACTGGAAGCTTGTTGCTGTGCTGGAAACTCAGAGTCAGGAGGGACCGGAGGTGTAAGGTGATCTCCAGCGGTACAGGGGGAAGGAATGTACAGGAGAGTGCTGGCTGCCATCCTGCTGGGTGCCCTTCTCTGGGCTGGGCTACCCATCAGCAAGGGCGTGGGGCTGACCTGAAAACACTCCAAGGGGCTTCAGGGGCTCTGTGAGAAGATGTTGGGCTACCCAGAGGAGTATTGGTTGCCCTGATGATGGAACTCCACTTGGATTCCGCAGGAACTGGAGTACTGCATGTGGAAGGGGGTTTTCCTTCATCCTTCTGCCTGCTGGAACTTGGACTAGATGATCTTTCAAGGTCCCTTCCAATCCCTGATGATTCTATGATTTTCTTTACCCATCTCTGCAGATACCCACCTTAAGTAGCCCTCCTCTCACTGCTGTCTGGGTGGCTTTATTTTCTCAGGTATCTGTAGCTACGCTTTCCTTCTAAGCTCACAGCAGAAGGTGTATCTCCTGGCTCTTGCTTCCTGGGGCTGGTGGTTTCCTCCTAATTGCTTTTAGCCCAACAGCCACCTAGGAGCTGCTAACCATAAGGAGCCGCCATGAGCTTAGGCTTATCTGGACCAGTTGTTCTGGGGGTGCTATTGTCTGCCTTCCACTGGTTCTTGCAGTGTTTGGAGGGTGCGTGGCCAATTATGGAACCCTCTGAGCCTCTCACACTTCCTGAAGCCTGCAGCTCTGGACATTCTGGGTAGCACTTTGCATTAGGAGTCTCCTTCTCTGGAGAGGTTTAATACCCACCTGGATGTGTTCCTGTGCGACTTGGTCTAGGTGATCCTGCTGTGGCGGTGGGATTGGACTGGATGATCTTTCGAGGTCCCTTCCAATCCCTGATGATTCTATGATTCTGTGATTAGGTAGCTCCCCCCAGCACAGATGGATGCCCACTCCCTACAGACTTGTTCACTGCCTGGCACTTGCTTTGGGGGCGGAGAGGCTGCCACGTGTGCTCTGGACCAGGTGGCCGTGTCCTTAGAAATGCATCTGGCCTGTGCACGTGGAGAGGAGCCATCTTTCCATGACTTGGCTTGTTAGACGTCTCTGCAGCCTGTTGACGCTCCTCTTGCATCCAAGAGCCTGGGCTAGTGCCAACAGCCCTGAACTCTGACATGGCAGTGGCCAAAGTCTGGTTTTGGTGTTGCTGGCTCTCTCTGATGCCTTGCTTTGCTGCCCCGAACTTACACACCCCTACACACGCTATTCCCCAAGGTGCATCCCTCTTTCTCAACAGCCATGAGAAACATCCTCCTTGTGGTGTTTCCGAAAGGAAAAGTATGTCCTTGGTTGCTGTAAATAGCACCGAGAAATCATTTCTCATGATCCTGCTAGCAGCAGTGTCCCTGTTTCTGAGCCTCCTAAGCTCCCTGGGCAAGGGTCAGCAGAATGCTCCTGATTGTCTGTCCTGTGGTTTCTATTGCAGAAGGTGCCAAGCAAAAGGTGGCTCTGAGCTCTCTGTGAGGTGGTCACCATCCTATCTGGACCTGTGACGGTGCTGGCCCACACAGCCACGGATTTCGTACACCCCAGGCTGTGTCCAGTCAGCAAGCTGGGGAAGCGGAGGGGGGGAAAGTAGAGCAACCCTCTGCCGCCATTCCTGGTCTTGTTCAGAAGCACTGGAAGCCCGGGGAAGGGCTGCCAAGTCATGGGTGCTGCTATGTTCTTGTGACCACCTCCAGTTTCATCCTGTTTCTGAGGGTACAGCCTGAGCTGGGAGAGGCAGAGACACAGGGAGGCTGGAGAGAGCATCTTTATGCTACTGTGGGGACTGTGGCAAACCAGCATCTTCCAGGACACCTTTGTGGCCACTGGCAGGGCAGACTGGTCCAAATTCCCCATGGGTTAGTGCTCTTCAGAGACACAGCAGCAAACTGCAGGGCTCAGAGGTGCAGCTGGCCTGGCCAAGGAAAGCTCTTAGGCCAGTGGAGCCATCGCTCCTTCCACGAGAAGACATTTACATTTGGAACAGGCTGCCCAGGGAGGTGGTGGACTTGCTGTCCTTGAAGGTGTTCAAAAACGAGTAGATGTGGCCCTGGGGGATGTAATTTAGCAGCCATGGTGGGGTTGGGTTGATGGTTGGATCTTGTAGGTCCTTCCAACCTCAATGATTCTATGATCCCCATCCAAAGGTAGCAGCAAGTGCGTCTCCAGAGCATCCCAAGTGCAGTCTGGCAACCAGTGAAGTCCCTGGCAGCATCTTCCTCGTGTCCAAGGCTTCACCACTTCCAGGCTGGCACAGGGGAAAAGGAATGTGATTCCCAAATGGAAATAGGGCCGTGCACAGGGAGCTCCGCTCCCAGCTCCCAAACCGCTCTGAATCACCCTCTTCCCAGCCCTCGGGGAAAGGGCTGCCGGCGGCAGGGCTGGCACATGGAAATTTCAGCCCCTAAGTCAAACATTATTTCAAAGCTAATGACAAACAACATCTATTTTCGCAGCGGTCTTGTTTAAAATAGTTCCCCTTAATCCTCTCGAAATAGCAGTAATTGGAACCGGTTCCCTGGGATGCCAGGGCATGCTGCTTTAATTATCTGCTGCGCTGCCTGTTTCCAATGAAAGGGCCCCGATCTGTTTGCAGTTACCGGCCTTATGAAAACCAGGCTTGGGCTCAGATCAGCGGGAACCCGAAATATTTCCCTTCACAGGCATCAGTTGAGCTAATTAACTTTGATCAGCCTAGAAACGGCTCTTGGAGATCCCCCCCTTCGCTTTGGAACTGGGGTGCACGCAAGCAGCTCTGAAGGGAGAAGGCTGGTGGGGCGATGCCACCTCTTTATCTGCTGACGGGTGCTGTGTCAGTCCTTGCTGGCGCACCCAACATTCTCCAGGAGAGGCTGAGACTGGCAACACGGTCAGCATCCGGCCAGAGTGGTCGTAGCCTGGTGAAAGGCTCCTCTGGAGCAAAAGCCTCCAGACTTCACAAGCAGTTTGAGTTGAGGAGTGGTTGTTTTCCTGTGGTGGGATGGAGCTGCCACAAGAGGACCTTTGAAGATGGTAGGATGGCAGTGGTACTGTTGCTCAGGAAGAGGTGAGGTTGTCCCAAAGTTTACAAGGCGATGAGTTTACAGGTGCACAGCCAGCAGGGGAGCAGGGCAGTGGCTCGCCCCTGTCCTCTCACCTCAGCCCAAGTCTAGAGGTGGTGGCTTCATGCTGGATCATGGGCAGCTTCATTAGAAGTCTCATCCCAGTGGTAAGGGACCAACCAGTAGAATCATAGAATCACAGAACTACCATGGCTGGAAAGGACCTCCAGGATCATCAAGTCCAGCCCTCATCCCAACATCCCCCTAAACCCTAGACCCTGACTTCAAATGCTCTAGCTCCTTGGCTTTTAAACTCCTCCAGCGACAGTGACTCTACCAGCTCTCTGGGCAGCTTGTTCCAGTGCCCGACCACTCTCTCAGGAAAGAACTTCTTCCTAAGACCAAATCTAAGCCTCCGCTGGCAAAACTTGAGGGCATTTCCTCGCGTACTATCATTAGTAATTTGGGAGAAGAGACCAGCACCAGCCTCACTACAACCTCTGTTTTGGTAGTTGCAGAGAGCCATAAGGTCTCCTCTCAGCCTCCTCTTCTATAGAAAAATAACCCCAGTTGCTTCACCTGGTCCTCACAGGGGCTGTTTTCCAGACATCTCTGCAGCCTCGTTGCCCTTCTCTGGCCCAGCTCCAGCACCTCAATGTTCTTGTGATGCTGTGGCCCACAGAGGCACCTGCAGCTGCTGAGGCAGCCCCAGAGGAAGAGATAAAACCTGATAAATTAAGGAACCATCCAATCTCCCCACACGGGTTGCTGACGTCTGGTTGTGATTGCTGCTGGAAGAGCTGCCATGCAAACCACCGACATGGGTGGTCCGTGTTTGAAGGTAAAGGAAGGAGGAGAGGGGTGAATGTTCACTCAGTGCTCTTCCCACCCACCCAAGTTTGGTGCCCAGGGTGTGTGTGGGATGGAACTGCTGGGTTTGCCTGCAGTCTGGACTTAGTCAACATCAGGTTGTGGGCATTGGGGAACCTGGACATGCCCCGTGAGTCTGCAGCTGGGGGCAATGAGGTGGCAGTATCCACACTGAAACCAGCTTGGGGCCATTAACCCCATCTGAGTCATTTTGGAGGGGAGCTGGAGTAATTTCACCAAAATGCTTCTCACTTGATGTTTAACCAGCTCAGCGATAAAGCCTGAGGGAGGAACAAGACCTGGCCTGGTGGAAGGTGTTCCAGCTCATGGGGGTGGAATTAGGTGATCTTTAAGGTCTTGTCCTACCTAAGACATTCTATGAACTGGTTCCACCAGCTTGAGCGTTGGGGTCCTGAGGACACTGCTGGGTTTTATCTACCCTTTTACCCTTTCTGCTGAGACACTGGGTTTTCTTCTCGACGCCTCCACCAGCCAGGACAAGTGATTTGGGGTTTTGGCTAAGGTTGCGTCAGTCAGGGCTTCCAATGTGCTCGGCTTTAGTTCTCCTGGGTTGGTGTCCCAGAGAAATCTATGGGCAGGAGATGTTGGCTGTGAACAGAAAACAAAGGTACAAGAAAGCAAAAATGAAAGTCCAGTCCAAAGGCAGACAAGGAAGCTGGTGAAATGCCTGGAGGACAGGTGTGATGAGGAACTGCTGAGAGAACTGGAGGTATTTAGCCTGGAGAAAAGGAGGCTGAGGGGAGACCTTATTGCTCTCTACAACTACCTGAAAGGAGAGTGTAAAGAGACAGGGGTTGGTCTCTCCTCGCAGGTAAACAGCGATAGAACAAGAGGAGATGGCCTCAAGTTACACCAGAGGAGGGTCAGGCTGGACATCAGGAAAAATTTCTTCCCTGACAGAGTGGTCAGGGGTTGGAACAGGCTGCCCAGGGAGAAGAGGGAGTCACTATCCCTGGAGGGGTTCAAAACACAAGTAGATGTGGTCCTAGGGGACGGGGTTTAGTGAGCAGGGTGGGGTTGGGTTGATGGTTGGACCGGATGATCCTGGAGGTCTTGAACCTTCTTGAAGATCTTGGAGGAAGATCTTGAGGGTCTTTAACCTTAATGCTCTGTGATTCTAAAAACTAGGAAAACATTCCTTACGAGCTGTTTGCTGGGACATTTTAAAGTCATTAGGGGAGCAGAAATTGAGTGATTGCTCCCTTTGCTGTCTGCTCCCTGGGCACTTGGAGAGATTTATTGGCTGGTAGCAGAAGATCAGCTCCTCCCATTCCAGATTGTCTCTGCAGCCGAGCACTAATTATGGCTAATGGTTGGACTGAAGTGGGTCATCCTTTCTCTAGTGTGACAAGAAAAATACAGTTTAGCAACATCTCTCCAGCCAAAAGGCCAGAAACTGCTCCGAGCTTCTTTCTGCAAGCTTTGCATAACCAGCAGAGCAACGGCAAGAAGACAATGGGGAAGGACAGTGGTATGGAAGGACATCAGTCAGACCAGTCTAGGGCTTAGGGTGGGCTTAGCCAGCAGGCTTGCTCACCCATCTGGGTGCTGGGGAGTTGTTGGGGCAGCAAGGTGTGGGGAACAGCCCCAGTGGGGGTTTGCCATGCAGAGATGTTTCTCTCCAGCTTCCAGAGGGAGGTCTGCTTGTGGAGAGTCAGAGGGGAAGGACCAGCGTGGATGTGAAAATCAGGAGGCAAGGTGGGCTTTTGTGTGGTAGATCTGGACTCTGAGTGGGAAAGGCAGCAGGACTTCGCCTGTGGATTCAGAGTTTCCCCCCGGTACAGAAACCAGACTGGACCGTGTGCGCGATGCCGGTGCCTGTTTAAGCATCAGGACACGTTCTGGGTTTGGTGCGTGTTAATTCACTCCAGCAGATAACTGGGACCTCTAAATATTCCCCTGCAGTGACAGTAGGACAGCGCTCAGTAAGGCTTCAGCCAAGCCAGGTTTAAAGCAGCCTATGCCCTGGGGTCACAAGAGGGAGCTAGAGGTGAACTTTAGGGTTTAACTGAAGGTTTGAGAGGGTCACTCCCCCCACCCCCCACCCCCCCTTTTATTTTCATCACATAGCATAAAGCACAGGAATCCCCATTA
>JAOXOE010000698.1:5394814-5405168 GCA_028565055.1 Phoeniculus purpureus
GACTCAATGCCCTCATCCAGATCATCTATGAAGATGTTAAAGAGGATGGGGCCCAGCACTGATCCCTGAGGGACACCTCAGCAACTTCTAGTTTTCTGCCATTAGACAGAGCAAACATTACTGCTGTGTTTAGCAAGTTTGATTGATTCGGTAGAACGCTCATTTGCAAAATCATTGATCCCAAATGGAGGCTCTTTGTGTTTACCTAATAAACCTTTTTTCTTTCACTTTATTCTTCATTTTTTCCCCGAAGACATATGAAAGGATTATAAAATCAAGTTGAGAAGAACTATAGTTAATTTATTTTTGGTCCCAGAAAAAGAGATCCAAAAATATGTTTTACTACTACCAGTTCCAGTTGACTGAAATGGTATTCATGTGAGATCTTAAAGTAAGAGTCCTTATATCACTTCCATAGCCAGTGCAGGATCATCCTCTGCAGAATGTATTTCATGAAATGAAATTTCAGAAACTGTTAGAACGTGAGGTTATGTTAGTGGTTTGATCATCATAGTTAAAACAGTTAAATCCCATCAGTTGAGTCTTTGCAAGGTTAGGTTAAACTGTAGCCTAATCTAGAAAAATAGTCTTCAATACGTATTGAATTTGGATGCTATCTTCAGCTTGTGAGACTCCTTGGAATTCACGATCTCCAGCCTTCTACCATTTTCTGTGTTTTAATGCTGTCTGTTGAAATGGTGTGCTAGACTTGAAAGGCGATTGTGGTCACCTGAAATTTATTCTGTTGGCACTGAAGGAACAAAAAAGTCTATGCATCACTGACATATAGCAGTTTCCTCCCTTTCTTTTACTAGAAACGAAGTTTGAGTCATACTCTGACCATATTAAACAAAACAGTCTTCTAAAAGGTATTGTTGCTGTGGTCTGACCATATTTTTGGGAAAAAGTAAACACTCTCAGAGACGTAGTTAGAAACCTATTTTTGTGTGGTGAACATACTGCTTTTACTGCATGTATGAATGTTACTAGACAGAGATGAATCCTTACTTCAGTTTACCAAGAGTTACCATGCCGAAAGTTTGCTTCCCCGAGATAAACAAATACACAATCCCTTCCTTGAACTGAACAATGTTTCCAGCCATTGGAAAGTTTTACTCCTCAGCATTAAATTGCAAGTTGATTTCTTCAAGGATGGTATCTCTAATGATGGAAGATTGGGAATGTTTTATTCACGGTCAGTATATGGGGGACAAAAAAATACATATCAAATATTCACTGATTACTGCAACTTCACTTTCTTCTACCACAAGAATCGCATAAACATTTCTAGATATTAAGAGTCACCTCAGTTTCTTCTTTCATTCCCTTTTCTGCTGGGTTTTCAGCAGTCTGTATTTAACAATAGCAGAGCTAAGAACAGCTCAGGGTAAAAGAGGGCTCAGGCAGGAAAGAAATAACTAGGGCTGAAGCCACTTCAAGTACTTTGAGTGGGTTGCCCTAAGGAGTTGATTAGCACACGGGCTTGAGCGCAAGTCTGTTTCATTCTATCTGTGATACCCCTACTGCCGTCTTGCTGTTTCTGTGCTGATCTGTGAGAGCTTGGATCCTTTACCACAAAGAGACTTGCACAGCTATGTACCAAAAGTCAGTGCTTACCTCAGGGTGGGAAGAAAAGAATGAAGCAGTTCACAGAATCACAGCATCACAGAACATTAGCAATTGGAAGGGACCTCCAAAGATCATCTAGTCCAATCCCCCTGACACAGCAGGACTACCTAGACCAAGTCACACAGGAACATATTTTCAATGTCTCCAGAGAACGAGACTCAACAACTCCCGTGGGCAGCCTGTTCCAGTGCTCCATCACCTTCATGATGAAGAAGTTCCTTCTCACATTCATATGGAACCTCTTATGTTCCAGCTTACACCCATTGACCCTCATCCTATCACTAGATGACATTGAGAAGAGCCTGGTTCTGTCCTCCTGACCCACCCTTCACAGTTGCACAGAGGGAGAGTGGATGAAGCACAGCTGTAGCTTCTCTTCAGTACAAGCACGAGAAGAGGGCTCTGTAAAACACAAGTTTTAGATCCAGGTTATAATCAGAGTGCCTTCTTAGCTGTTGACAACCTCTGTTCCTCCCAGAGGAAATTCCTCGGCAAGTAATTACTGTAACACAAATTACTCTGAATGGCTTGAGCTTGACTACACAAGATAGCATCCCTGAAAACTGTGCAAAACCTCTTTGCACCTCTCACAACATACAGATTCAATGGAAAGAGAGAAAAATTGGATCAGGATAGCTGAAAGTTTGGGCTGAATCTTACTTCTTCCGTTTACTGGCACAAACTAGAATAAGGTAGCATAAGAATACCAGCCATTTTCTTAATGTTGTGAGTTGTATACCTCAACTTTCAGAAGGCAAGAACTCTGGTCCAAAAAATATGCCAAAGTGTTGTTTTCAAGGGATTCCACAGATCCTGCATAAAATAAGTGAGGAGACAACTGGAAAAGGCACCAGTCATAGTGATGGATCCTGGTTTATGTATATGTAGGACTGCAGCTGCGGTTTGGATTAGCAAGGATCTTCTGCCCTAGCCTACAACTAACATGGAAATGGCCTTAGTGTGGAAACTGCAGTCAAGCTTCTCATGAGCCCTAGGCATTCCAGGCCACTGTAGCATTGCGGTTAGTGCAGTAGCTCCCTCTCAGAGCCCTGTTCTGCTGAGGGAAGCCTATTGGGAGCTATTTCCATCAATGGGGATGAGAAGACATGAGGGTGACAGCATCGTGTGGAGCCTGGGGTGGAGGGATCAGGTTCAGTGAGGTTGAAAGAAAAGCTTGCACCAAGCTGACCAAGAAAAAAGTGAAAGAGGGAATGTGGCAATCTGTTTTTAGAAGTGACCTTACAACAATTTTTTATGAGCGTCCCGGGTTTTCCTCTGAGTCACAGAGTAGTCAAAAGCAGCTTTATGCAGCGTGTGTCCTCAGCAGTCCCTATGGAGCTTCTCTTGGCTTCAGACTGTTGAATCAGATCTCAGCACAGCGTGTGTACTGCGTTCTTGTGGTCATCTCTGCATTCACGTAATGCCACAAAATATTTAATAGATGTGCCAACTGTCTACATGAAAGCGCTGTAACTGTGTCTGTCCACCTGCTGGGATTTAGTGTTGTTAGAGATGATCATCAGCCTGTTACAGACACCAGTGGCTAGTGAACAACTTCAGTTTTCCACCTCCTAAATGTTTTCTCTGCAGAGATCTGTTTCAACAGGGCTCTTTCTGGCTTACAGTCAAGAATGATTTAAAGTTACAGTGGGCTTCTTTTTTATTTTTCCTTACAGGGATATCACAGTAGCTTAGTGTTTAAACTGGTGTTAAAAATAATAATAATTTTGTAAGTATAGGAGATCTAAGTTTTTTTTTAAATTAAAATTAGTTTGCCATAAAAGTCAGGCCTAGCTCTCTTTATGAACATACATAGCTTACAAGTATAAGTTATTGCTCTTTAACTGGCCATGCTGCTAAACTAAGCAGACAAAGAGTCTTCTGCAACACTGATAAATTAATCGTATTGCTCAAGGCTGAAGCTTATGGCTCTGTAACTATGCACAAACAGCCTGTGTGCTAGGTATCTGCTCTTTCAGTCACAGTTTTTTGTTTTCAGTTTGCCATGGAAGGGGGTAGGTGGTTAGCTGAATTCAAGGAATTCTGCCACCCAAAAACAGGACAAGATTTTCACATGAATCAACTAAGGTGATATGGAAAGCTCACTGAAGTGTGTTTTTTATATTTCTCACATGTGTCACACTTAGGAAGAGAAGGAAGTAGTTAAATTCCAACTGAATATTTGAAAAATATCCTACATCTTTATTGTCTTCTATCCTTTGATCTTTATAAACATATTTCACCTTTCAGTATACTTTTGGTGAGGAGGTGCCTGTGGAATGGTGCCACGGAAGTAGCATATTCAGTGGTGGTATCAGCTGGGTTGGAACTGGATGATCAGGTGGTCTGGGTTGGTCCCTTCCAACCCAGAGTGATTCTGATTGTATAACTTCTCCAGTGAAGTGATCCTGATGTGGCAGGGGGTTTGGACTAGATGATCTTTTGGGGTCCCTTCCAATCCCTAATGATTCTAGGATTCTAGGTCTCTGTTGTTCTTCCCACTTCTCACAGCCTTTGTACCCAAATGGTGACACTGCAGAACCTTTGCTTTCACCTACCATGCCTGTGACCCCAAAGGTAGCTCTGAAGAGGTGGCAGATAACTCATCTGGGCATTCCTGAGAGAGACAGAGGGAGACTTCCTGGTGGGGGTGAGGCCTGGGGAAGGCATTTGGGATGTCTGCCATCCACAAACACATCAAAGGTGCGAATGTCTTTTATCAAGAGGCAGTAAAACTTTAATCCAAACCCCACTTGAATGTATTTGCCACATATTTAAAAGGGAACTGATTTCAGAAACGCTTTTGAGAGCTTTAAACATTCTCCTGGACCTGCGTCTCCCAGTCTTCACTCTGGAAACCTGATGCTTTTGTTTCTGGAATCCCACATGTATGTGACTCATAACTGAGGGGAGAAGGAGAGCTAAACCCTATTCTGAAATGTGGGCACAACCAGCTTTCTTCTCTAAAGAAAGATCTAAACCTCTGTTGAACTCTGATTTATTTGTCTTTTCAGAGCAGATTACGCTTCCAGCCAGTCCCACCTCCTCAGTCAGAAATGAGATGTCTTCCCATCCTGTTGTCAGAAGTCCCCCATTTCCAGCTCCACTGGCCTTTGGACCTGCTGGGGTGTTTTCCTCCAGCCTGGAGCTTCAGGCTGGACCTACATTGCTGGAAGAAATCTACCTCTAGTGTGGAGAACAGGAGCAGCTCCCTGGCAAGATCAGAGGAACCACAGCTTTTCTCATTTTCTTCCTTTTTTATCTTTTTCCACAGGAGAGTCTAACCATGGCTGCTTTTGTTTGGAAAGGGCCAGTGACTTTCCCGTGCCATAATACCCAGCAAGTGTTGAGAGAATGTGGTTACAGAAAACCATATTTTTAATACAACCGACAGACTGTCTTGAGAGCTAAGTGTTTTTTGACAGTTTTTATGCACCTGTTAATTCAAAGCTCTTAACATGTGCCAGTTAAAAAGAGCCAGGCACTAAAACATCCCCGCTGCAGACGGCAGGGGCTCAGCTGCACACCAGAGCTCAGGGAATCCGTGCAAGGTAGAAACTTGGCTTCTCTTACAGGGCCGACTGGTACGCGACTAATTCAACTCAGAGCTTTTTCTTTCCCAGACCTGCTTGGCCTTGACAATTTCTGCTTCTGCTTTGGACCTGAAGAACACCTGATGTTTCTTTGGAGTTCTTCTGTTTGGTTTTCCCAGCTGTTGTAGTTTCCCATCTCCACAGAGTTTTGGCTGGCTGGCCACACTGTGGGTCACCTGGTGGCCTCATCCCTATGGAGAAAAGCTTGAAAGCTCAGCAACGTCTGACACGGTGCAAGTGAATCTAACTGTTGTCATAGCTGGGTTATAAGTGGACAGCAGCTTTGCCTGTGGCATTGGGGGTGCCAAAAGTTGGGCCTCACCACAGCTTAAGAAGGTGCTCTCAGAGGTCACAAGAGCATGTATTTGGAGAACAAGAGCACCTCCTCCATGTTGAGCCCAAGAGATCCACTACAAGGTGGTCAGTATGTGGAGGACATGTGTGATGTCTGTAGCTGAAGGTGGGAGAAAGCCCTGCTAGGGCTTTCTGTGCTGGATTAGTGTCACGTAAGAGCCTCAGGTTAGTTGGGTCCTGCCTCAAACCTCAGCTCCACTAGCCTCAGCAGTTAGCTCTGAGCAGATCAAGGGCTGCTTGAAGCATACAACACTCAGAGCTGGTGGCTGGGACTCTTCTGCTGGGTGGTTTTCTGCAGTGGTGCTGAACACCAGTGTTCTTTCTTGCATCTCTGCTAAAAGGCATAAATCCCTTTCCCTAGAGGCTGTGTTTGTAGGTCCAGTTGCTTGAGAATGAAGAAACTCGCAAATAACTTGTCACGGCAGTATCAGTATCTCTGAAGGCTGCACATGAGCTTGGAGTGACTTGAAGGGTTTTTTCAGCAGGAAACAGTAGGTGAGGGCTGGTCAGAGCACTAGATGTGGTTAGGATTTCACGTAATTATCACTTGGTTTGTGTAGTGCAGACTCACCTGGCAGGACAAGCAGGATCCAGATGAGGTGTATGGACATTGTTGAATTAGCTTGAACATGCTAGATGGTGTTTACATGGGCTCTCAGTTTTACACTGACATGGAGGACATACAGTACCCTACCTGGCATGAATTCTCTTGGACTAAAGTTGTCCCATAACAGTTCAGAGGATAAGTTTGACTGGGCACAGAGTGTAGGTGTACGCCATGTCAGGATTTTGCTCTGTGGGGTCACAGCAGTCTTGATCCAGTCCTGGATACCCTCAAAACAGAATTTTCTGGCTCAGGACTGCTTATCTCTGCAGGTGTATGTGATACTAGTGAGGATGTTCCCCTGAGGACACATGGGCTCTGCTCCTGCTGAAAGGTTATACGAGTGTTATTACTTAGGTTGCTGCTTCAGTAGCTGCTGTGTGTGGATTTGACCTGTAGACTGTCTTTTTGGGGTGTAACTTCCAAGTAAGATTAAAGTGAAGGTAGGGTGACCTCCCATTCTGGAATGACAGAACTGGGAAGGATCTCAAGGTATCCTCTAACTCATAGCTGCAACCAAGTCCACCCTGTCTGTCCTGAAGCATAACTGTACCCTGCAGTGATGGAGCATCATCTCTCAGCAGAAGTAGTTCATCCAAGGTCTTACTTGAAACTCCAAAGCTGCAGTTTAACCATGGGTCGTCTTGCCCCATTAAGTGTGTTCAAGGAGGATGGTTTTTGCTCTTCCCAAGGCACAGCTCTTTCTCTGTGTTACCCTTGAGAGCGTTTGCACAGCAGGCCCTGCAGTGAGACAGGGAGTGAAATAGGGACAGTGGGGGGCATCCAAAGCTTGCTCAGAACTGCACTCGACTTTTCAACATGAATCTGTCTGTGACTCATCTTCATGCTGGTGCATCAACTCCTATAGATAGAGTAAGCAAGGCACTGGATCATAGTGTTGGACAACAGCACCAGGTTTTGTGGTTGTTGTCCTCATGAGGAGACCGAACTATGATGGCAAGATGAGTTCATAAGAAAAGAAGGTATGGTGCTCGTTTACTGCTGTAGTCGAACTCAGAGACACACTCAATTTACAATGACAGGAAGATCATAATCCTTACTGAGACCATAACTACTTTTGAAAACAAGTTGTTTCTCTTTCCATCTGATTTAAATTTGAGAGAACCACTCTGTGTCCCGAAGCTGAATGATTTTATCGCCTCTTCACCAGCCAGAGTACATGATGACAGATTTTTTGATCAAACTGAAGAACTTTGATGAGAGATCTCCCAGTTTTCTTCCATCTGAGAAGCCCTCGTGTTTGCTTAAAATCCCCTCTCCCTTTCGTTGCAGAGGTGGCTGGGTCTGAGCTCAAAACAGCTCTCTAGAGCTGGAGACCAAAGGGAGGCTGCAACACAGCCTCCAGAACGAGCTTGGGAGTAGGAGCTTCTTTCATTAAGCTCTGAGCTCTGTAATTAATGTTTTTTCAGGAATTTGCTAGCTGTGTTCAGATAGCAGTTGTTTGGGGAAAATGTGTAACTCTCACTTAGGGTGCTAAACGAAGTTCTGTTAGTTGTGCTCTTCAAATATGTGCAGAGGGCCTTTTTTTTTCTGGCACACCCTTCTTCAGAGCGCTTCCTGAGAAGCCCTTCTGTAGACCAGCGATCAGGCACCACCTTACAGCCAAAAAGCACTTGGCAGGCAGGTAACGTGACTTTAAACATCAGAAGGCAGCAAAGGACTCGAATGCTGATGCACTTTTCCTAACTGCTGCTGCTGCTGCTGCTGACAAACTCATTTCCAGGGCAGATGCAACAGCTGGTGTGTCTTGGACAAAGTTCTCCCTTTCCACAGTCACGTGCAGTAATGAAAGCAGCAGTTTTCAGCTGTACTTTCGGCCCAGAAGTAGACCAGTTGCAGACTTCACATCCCTTAAGATATCTCCAAGTCCAAACTGGACAGCTTCGTTCCCTCTAAAATCAGGTGGCACGTTCAGAGTATGGCGTGTCCAAAGGATCTCGGACAGCAGGAATTTCTGACCCTCAAGCTATCAAGGGAGCCTTGATGAGTGATTCGGGTTTGGAAAGGAATTGCCCAGTGCAGAAGGACATTGAGTAGCCAGAGCTGCAGGGAGAGCTGTGCTCATCTACTCAGGGTTTCTGGCCAGCCATGTCCTGGAGTGAATGGATCTGACCTGAGTGAATAAATGATGCTTTGTACTGTGCTCAGATTCAGATACCGGGAAGAGGGGACCAGGGAGTGAAGCAACTGTGTTTGTTTTGAACCAAGACAGTCTTGAAAAGAAGGAAAGGAGGAAAAAAAAAGATAAAGAAGGAAGGGAGGAAGAAAAAAAAGATAAACCAGAAATTTTGGGTCAACCTAGGACGCAGCACTTGATCTGAAACACAATGTTCCGTTTTACAGTTTCATTTTCTTTCTGAAGTCAGGTTTTTCAACAAAACCTCCAAAAGGCTCATTTCAGAAACACCTACAAGAAGTCAACCCCTTTGCTTTGAAAACACTTTGGAATGAAATGGGTTTTAAGCTTTAAAAAGAGCCTCCTGTATTAGGCTTGTTGGTTTTGTTTGTTTTTTTGGCAGAAGGTGCTCGTCAAGTTCAGCCCGTCTTTGTGAATGGTTTATATCCCAGCAAAATCAAACGCCGCTCAAAGTTTGTGTGTCGCTGCACAAACTCACCCGCTGTATCTATGAAACCGCCCAGGGCAAAACGGAGTCTGTGATTCAGCCCAGAGCTGTTCCATCTCCTTGGAACCAGGGAGGAGAACCCTGGGCGTTTTCATAAAGGAAGCGATTCAGCTCTCAGGAATCAAAACCCAAGTCCTGCTTCCTTTTTGAGGGCATCTGGAGTCCCTTTGCTGCTGCGAGTGGCCAAAGTTCTCATTGTCTCCAGGAGGAGGTAAAGCACATCCTGCCACCAAGTGAACAAAATAGAAGAGCATGGGAAGAAGCGGCCCAAACCCCTTTTATTTGTCTGCTTCCAGGTTAAAAACAGGAGGACGAGACATGAGGTTTACGTTCAGGCACTTTCTAACGACTCGGGTGATGCCACGAGAGCAGCCAGCAGAGCGCTCTGCTCCGAAAGGACGTGGAAATACTTGCCAGTGCAGCAGCTCTGCAAATGTGTGAGGCTGTTAAGCTCCTAATCCCATGTCTTATTTTTATGAATTTTCACACTAGTGGGTTATAATGAACGCCGAGCCCGAAGACGTTAATTACTCGGGTGCCTTTTTTTGAGAGGAATTTCTCCGGAGTGTAACGTCTTAAATTACAAGGTGTGAAATAAACTCTACAAAACTTACAGCTTCGGTGGAGGAACTCCAAAATCAAATAAAAAAATGCAAAAACCCGCCGATGGAGTCCAATTTACTGTAAAATGCCCTGGATCACAGTGTTCCAGTAATATTTTTTTTCCCCTACATACTTTGGTTAAAATAATTTATATCCGCTGCAGTGTTTATGTACCTTAAGCTTTATTTATTAAAGGATATGTATTTCTCAAGCCCAGTTTTAATGAGACATGCTGAAATCTGCAAGGTACAGTGCGACTTTTGTTCTAATCAGCCCTCAATCTCTACTTTTTGCTCTTTCTGTGCCGAAAACGGCCGTGCTGGACGGAAAGAATCGCGTGTGTACGTGCCTGTATAGAAATTTCGGATTCATATCAATAGATCTGTAAAGTAATGAGCAAAATTTCTCTTTTTCTATAATCAGGGCAAATCCTCTATCGGTTGTTCAGTGTGAGCATTTAAAATTCCATGTGGGTTTTATCCTTATCCTTAGAATGGGACAACTACTTCTTTTATAGGGAAATTATTTATTTGCCAAAGATTGTGCTTCAGGTTGGCTGAAAATGGCTGTGAGTTCACCTCAGCTCAGTGTTTATAAATATGTGAAAGGTGGGTGTCAGGAGGATGGAGCCAGGCTCTTCTCAGTGCCATATCCATGTCATCTGGTGATAGGACAAGGAGCAGTGGGTGTGAGCTGGAACATAGGAGGCTCCATATAAACATTAGAAGGAACTTCTTCACAGCAAGGGTGACGGAGCACTGAAACGGGGCTGCCCAGGGAGGTTTGGAGTCTCCTTCTCTGGAGACATTTAAAACCTGCCTGGACATGTTCCTGTGTGACTTGGTCTAAGTGATCCTGCTGTGGCAGGGGGATTGGACTAGATGATCTTTCAAGGTCCTTTCCAATCCCTAATGATTCTGTGATTC
>JAOXOE010000698.1:5405289-5449984 GCA_028565055.1 Phoeniculus purpureus
CCACCCCCTCAACCCCAGGATCAACTTTGCAGTGGGAAGAAGCCCATTTTCTAGCAACCTCTGTGCACAGACAGAGCACCCTCTCCCAAACCAACAGCAACCAAACCGCAAAAGTGGTGCTCAAAGGCGCAGTCAGAAGGGAAAGGAAAAGGCACCGGCCAGGATCTCCTCTCCCTGCTATATTCTGAGAAAGCATGTGAATGATCCCGCTTCCAGCTCTTCCCAGAACACCGCAGCGGTGTTACAGATTTAGCCGTAAAGCTGCGGCTGAGTTCTGGTTACCGCCGTAGAACAATAACGACGATGCAGATACTTATTACGGTGCATTAAGTTGCAGTGACAGTAAATCTGTCATGATAGCCATGGCAACTCTCTCAGCCGCGCAGCAGGGAGTCGGCACTGTTGGTGATAAAATCTGCTGAACTCTGCTGTCTTACCCTCCGCAGAGCCGCCGCGCCGTTTTATTGGCGATGCTGATTAAATGATGCAAACCGAATCTCCCCCGGCGGTCATTTGTTCTCTTCGTTTGTGTGAAGCCCCCAAGACAACGAGGCATTAAGTGTCCTGTCATTTAACACAGGGGACCAGTGGTAATTACGGACCCCGGGCGGGGGTCCCCTCGCTGGGAGAGCAGTTTTGTGGGATGGGCTTAGGCTGAAAGGAATGGGGAAGTGCCATAGTTTTGCCCGGCTGAGTTGGGGGATTTTGGGGGTGGCTGGTCTTTGGCTGGGCTGTACAGGATTTCTTGTGTCCTTGCTGATCTGGGTGCTGGGGTGGGCTTTGGGGCCAGCTGGTATCATGGAGATGCCCCCCGATCCAGCACAAGGGCAAGCGCTTGGTCTGGAAGATGCTGAGGCATCCTTCAGGCTGGAGACGGTTAATGGTGTTGGGCTGCCCAGGCCAAAGACGGGAGCGTGCTGGAGGCAGGTCAGTGGTGATGAGCTGACTCAGGCTGTGGTCAGGCCTTGAGCCCCGGGCACAGACTCGCATCGTGCGGCTGCTGCTCTGACATGTTTTATGACTCTATGTCGTCTTATTCCTCAGTCCCGTCCATCCCCGCTGCTGCCAGAATAACCCACAAGAAAGGTTGCTCTCATGAATTTTCCTGACTTGTTTAGGGGTGAGGGAAGATCACACTTCTTTGGATGCCTCCAGGAGCCAAACCACAGCAGCTCCTTCCTAGTTTCCATTGACCTAATGCATGTGTAATCCTACACAAATGTGTGGGGCAATGCCAGGGTGGGCACTGGGTTGCCCAGGCAGGGATGTGAATGGAGGCATCGACAGCTTCCAGCACATCCTGGTCCCATCGAGGCTGTGAAAGCTTGGACAGACTCACCTGCAAGCTCTCCTGCTGTCCCATGACAAACTGGGGCCATTTTTATCCTAGACTGGACTTTGGGTTGATTAACCTGGGTTGATTAACCTGGGTTGATTAACCTGGGTTGATTAACCTGCTTTCCCGAGGACTGTGTTTGCTGCTGCTTTTTGAGGCTTATTCCAGGTGAGCCTGGCAGAGGGCTGCAGCTGGCAGCGATGTGGGAGCCAGCGAGTTTCTAGGGTGGTGGAGGCTGCCTTCATGCAGGGCAGGGGGCTCCTGAGCACAGCTTGGCTATATTAGCCCGCGGGGAAGCCCCATGACTGTGCTGGGCTCTGCCTGAGCTGCAGCACAACTGGCTGTAGGCTTGGGGACACAGTGGCCCATGCTGGCTGCTGTGCTTCTGGTGACGTGGGCTGCCTGGGGCCAAGAACCTGGGGGGTGAGGGTGCATTGGGGAAGAGCCGGGCTGGGGCAGACTGTCCCGTCCCCCCACTGCGCTGGGCTGCCGCTTAGTCCCTCAGCCCCATCCTTCCCCCTGCCAGTGCTGCCAAAATTGGGCATGTTTCTCCTTTTGCCATGTTTCCATTGTAACATTTCACACTGGTTTAGGGAAAGAGGCTAATAATTTATCGCCCCAATAAGGATTTGCTGGCTGCAGAAAAGCTCATTAAGGGTCTCGCTGAGTATAGGAGCCTGAGTTTTGTTGTGAGTGTCTGCATTTTCTAATTGCTCACAGATGACTCCAGACGTGTCAGTGTGTAGCTGGGTACTGGGCTGTAAGAGCGAGATGCTTTCTGCCCGTCTTCGTTACTGGGTTCTCCATGCCATGGCTGGGGGAAAGTCAAAGAGCTTGTTTGGAAAGGGGAGAACATGCTGGCATGTGCCAGCCTCAGCGAACTGCAGTGGGTGCTGCCTGTGTTTGCTCCTGTTAACCATCCTCTTTGTCCCAGGAAGGGATGTCCAGGACCTCCTGTAGCTGCAACAGAATGAGGTAACCTTAGCCCTTGCCAGGGAGCAATCCAGTGCTTCTGAATCATAGAATCATTAGGGACTGGAAGGGACCTCAAAAGATCATCTAGTCCAATCCCCCTGAATAACACTTGCTCTTTAAAATACAGTAATTAACAAAAAAATCCTTGAGGAACGTGTTTTGTTCATTTTTGGGCCCCGAGTATTTGACCAAACTCACTTCAGGCTTGAAAATAGCCCTGGTGGGGCATTGCCAGCACTTCAGTGATTTTTACCTGAGCACAAAGTTGGGGGAAATGTGTCTTGGCATAAGGCAGCTCTCACCATCCTTACACTGGGCACTTTCCCAGCCCTATGGAAAAACCACCTGGATCCCTGCACGTAGCAGCAGAATAAGTGGTCTCAGAACAAAGGTGCTCTGAGGTCACCGGCAGGAGGGAGAACAGGTCTCACAGAGTGCTGCAGATCTGTAAGATCTGCTGGCTGAGATTAATTGATTGATCTCAGCCATTGAGGTGCTGGAGCAAGGTCTGCAGAAGGGCAATGAAGCTGGTGAAGGGTCTGGAGGACGGGTCTGATGAAGAGCAGCTGAGGGAACTCGGGTTGTTTAGTCTGGAGAAAAGGAGGCTGAGGGGAGACCTGATTGCTCTCTGCAATTACCTGAAAGGAGGGTGCAGAGACGTGAGGGTTGGTATCTTCTCACACATTGCTAGTGATAGGACAAGAGGAAAGAGCCTCAAGTTGTGCCAGGGAGAGGTTAAATTGGACATCAGGAAAAAATCCTTCCCTGACAAAGTGGTCAGGAGTTGGAACAGGCTGCCCACAGAAGGGGTGGAGTTGCTGTCCCTAGAGGGTTCAAAAGGTGAGTAGATGTGGCCCCAGGGGACAGGGTTTAGTGGGCAGGCTGGGGTTGGGTTGGACTTGATGACCTTGTAGGTGTCTTCCAATCTCAGTGATTCTGTGCTTCTATCCCAGCATCATGCCAGCCTTTGCTCAGGTGCGTGAGCAAGGAGTTAAGGTTGGTGTGGGACATGTTGAGTGGAGGGAATAATGGTGCAGTGGGATGGAGCGGGAGTCCTATTGCTCCTGTTCTGCAGCTGGTGATCACTTTTCCTTCCAAATGCTGATCTAATTATTGAACAAGGGCCACTTTAAATTGCAGAGTCCCTATATATGCCCCTGCACAGTGCTTCTCTCTGCTACTTAACTGAGCAAAGGGGTCTCAAGTGTCCAGACTCCTTGATGGATGTATGTGGCTAAAGGGGTGCAAGATCTGACCTCTCATTGCAAAGGAATAGCTGAGCTCTCCAGGTTGCCAGGTCTGTCCAGGGCCCCTTTTCCTCCTTACCTTGAGCTTTAGGAAACCCCCAACAGCTGACACATCTCTCAGTGCCTAAATTCAACCAATATTGGGTGGTTTCAGTGGAGTTTGGTTCTTTGCAGGGCTTTTTTTACCCAGGTCTGCAGACACTGTCTTAAAGCTTTCAGCTCTCAAGTTGGATTTCTGCTGCGTGGCCAGGGCATGGAGAGATGTGTCATGGACAGGGGACACTGCCACGGAGCATGATGGCTTTATCCTGCCATCACCTTGGGACTGCTGGGATTGTCCTCTGGGTGAAATGTGTGAAAGTGGGGACTGCTGTGGTGTGGCCCTTTCCTGTAGGGATATTATTGAAGCAGTTCTGATGAGACACTGCTTTCCATTTGGTCCCATGGAGAGGGAGGTCAGGGAAGCTGGAAAGGTTGGCTGCATCAGGAGAGCAGACACTTGGGAACTTGGTACATCAAGAAGGGGGGCGAGAATGTTGGTTTTATATAAAGGTACTCACAATGACTCAGGATGCAATAAAAGCTCAATTCCCAGGCAAGTAGATTGGGTTACCCTTTCGGTTGCAGAGCTGGGCGGGTGGGGGAATAATCCTGTAACTCTCATTTGGATGTGTGTGCTGGGTTGTCCAAGCAGAGATAGGACATGACCTTCTCTTGAGCTCATGAGGGCTTGGAGGGAGATGAGATCCCGGGGCTGGAGCTGGTCTCAGGATCTCTCCTGCTCCATCCATGTGCAGGATGGCAGAGCGTAGCCTCTGATGGCTGCTTCTTAAGGAATGTGGTCTGATGGTTCAGGGCACCTGGGAGCACTAAACAATGACTTATAATGGGCCATATAAAAATAGACTCGTTTTGTTCTGGCTGTGGCCCACAAGTGGAAGTTCTCATTGCTTGGGCTCTCCAAAGGGGCTGGGAAGCCTCTGCTGTCTTAGCAGTAGGAAACCTTGGGTCATGGGAAGCAATGGGGACTCAGGTCTCGTGTGCTGGGGCTGTGGAGACTTGAATTGCTGATTTGAGAAACTCGCTCCTTTGCTGGTTCTCTCAGGGAAAGATGGGTCTGAAGGAAGGGTCTCCTGAGTGCTGTGCTGAAGTCACTTGGTAACGACCTGTGGTGGAACAGGCATTGGACTAACTTGGTCATGGCTGTGATTGCTGTATGAGGCTGCTCTGCTGTGGAGCTTGGGAAAGCTGCTTTTCCTCGTGGTTTTCCTGGCTGTGGACTGGAGGAGATGACTGAGGTGAGCTCCATCCATCCAAGCATGCCATCCATTAGGACACCTTGCCCAAAGGTGATGCGGAGGGTAAGGAGTGGTTTAACTACACGAATCTGGAGCACTAAGGCTTTGCTTGTCTCGTGGAGAACCTTCCCTGTAGGCCTGGCTTCCCTACATGACTGTGATAACCAGCTTTTCATGTCCTTGGTCAGCTTTGGGGGAAAGGGTTGCATGGATCAAGAGCTTAGGGCCATGGAGAAGCAGCTCTTTGCCACCACGGGAAGGCATCTCTCTGCTTTACACGTGGCTTTAAGAAATCCTCTCTGACCAAACGAACCGCAAAGGTGGAAAGCTCCAGCATCCTTAGGATGTCCACATCCTGGTCCAGGGACGAAGCATCCAGCTGCTGCTGTCCCTCAGGTCTGCTGTACCTAAGAGGCACTAAACCCTCGGCTGTAGATGTTAGTGCTGTAGGCTCGTAGCTTGCTGCTTATCGCGTGCTTCTAGGCTGCTTTCCCAAGAAAATGACTCTTCTGCAAACAACTTCCTGCATGACTCTTCCCTTCTCCACCCCATAATTTGCATCCAGATCTAACCCACCTGAGAGAGGGGCAGAGGTTTTAAGGTTTCTTTGCGCTCTGTGAGAAACAGGAGGTGGTGAGCAGAGTGATGCTGGGGATGTCCCCACCGAGGTCAGGCTGGTGTGACTGCTCCGTGCTCATCAAACACCAGAGCCCAGGAGCTTGTGCCCTGTGGTCCCTGTCCCTGGGTGCTGTTGGAGCTGGGGACTGACGTTGGGCTGC
The DNA here is from genome assembly GCA_028565055.1 of Phoeniculus purpureus. NCBI lineage: Eukaryota > Metazoa > Chordata > Aves > Bucerotiformes > Phoeniculidae > Phoeniculus > Phoeniculus purpureus. The sequence continues at coordinate 5,410,925 of JAOXOE010000698.1, forward strand.
TGTGCCTTGAGCAAACCACAGCCCTGGGGCATCCACATCAGCACGGGCAGGTGCTGTTTGCTCTGGAGGTGAAAATAAAGCTGGTAAATCAAGGGGCACTTCACTGCCTTTAAGAAAAAGCTGCTTCCCTGCTCTCTGGAGAAGGTGTTAGGAGGAGGAGAAGAGGAGCTGCTGGCTCAGCTGTGGGATGCTGCAGGGGTAGGACATCACCTGCCTGCCCTGAGGGCTGGGTAATATTTTACGTCTAATAAGAGCAGCGAAAGTCAAACGATCGGTGAGGAGAGTCCCACCGCAGATACTATTGGAATAACAGATGGAAATATGATCTTTTCTGAAACATTCTTGCTGCAGAGCCACCTCTTTGAAGTGTGTTTGAGCACAACACACCATGCCAAGAGCAGGGGGAGAAATTGCTCGTGTCAGCAGAGCTGGGCACTCACACGCCCCAGATGCTGCAGAGCCTCGGCACGCTGGGTCACTCACCATTGCCCGGGAGGGGCGGAGGGGACCTCTACCTGATGCTCTTGTTCTTGGAGTGAAAAGTTTCATATTCAGTCCATTTGAAGGAAATTAAAGAGGGAGAAAGGTACCCCCAGGTGGCACTAAGTTGTGCTGTGAGGAAGGGGTGAAGGAGATGGTGATGAAAGCAGGTTGCAAGCACTCGGCACCACTAAGGAAATGAGCAGAGAGGTGATCTTGCTGTGGCAGAGGGATTGGACCAGATGACCTTTTGAGGTCCCTTCCAATCCCTAATGATTCTATGGTTCTATAAGTGCCCAGCTCCCACTGAGGTGCCTTTGTAGGGCTGGGAGATACTCAGCACCAAGCACCTGAGCTCAGAGCTTAGGGAACACCATTGCTGCTGGGCACCAAGGGCCTTGGTCTGCCCACTTAGGAGGGAGAGGTTGGGTTGAAAAACTTTCCTGAAAGTGAAGCAATAAAGTAAGGTGAGGTGGAGTGACAAGGCTCTCAGCTCTGTCCAAGGAGGTTCCTTTGGGTGAAGGAATGCTTTGATCTGCTGAGGCTTTTTTCCAAGCCCTGGCTGTGCAGGAAGGTGGCTTTTCATACTGCGCTGGTGGATTTGCTCCCATGATGCTGGCAGAGGGCTTCAGCCCTGAGTGGTCTTGACCTCAAAGTTGGTGTCCTGGAGGGCTGTCCTGAGAACTCACAGCGGGCTGCTGCAGCATGTGCTCGGTGCCTGCTGGCCTGGCCGTGGGCGTTGATGGTGGGACAGTGGCTGGATGCTCTGCAGCAAGTCAGCAGGGAAATGAGGTCTCTGGGTGTGGGAGAGGAATAGGGCAGTGCTTTTCCGTGGGCATGTGGAAAAGGCAGTCATTCATCCCCAGGGCTGTGGGGAGCAAGGGAGGTTGGAGCCTTGCCTAGTACACAGTGCATCCATGCTAAAACTAAAGGCAGCTTGGCTCCTACTCACCAGTACTTGAGCTCGCTGGAGAAGGAGAAGTTTGAGGCATCCGGCTCCTCCAGCACATCAGTCCCCTGGGGCTGCAGGGCAAATGCAAAGGGTTTCAAGGCAGAAGCAGCTCTGATGCTTTGAAGCTTCTGCTGTCCTGCTCTCCTGCCCCTCTCCCCATCAGGGTGGTTCTGTTGAGCTGGGTGCAGAGAAACTGCATCACTTGGCCAAGAGGGGGACATCTGCACACCCCGCAAGTGTTTCTCCCCCTCTGAGCAGCAGACAGAAACGACAGTCATTAGAGCTGAGATGTGCTATGGTTAAGTGGAGAGGCGCCTGTGCCTCCCTGGGATGAGCGGGCTTTGTGCCAGTGGGTTCCTTGAGTAAATTGGGCTGCACAGCACTAGTGTGAGCATGTGTGGGTCCTCTCTGTTGTGCAGCTTCAACATGTTTTCTCTTCACAGCATGGAGCGGTGCTAGCTGCTGGGGGCTGTGCTGTGACAGCAGGCTGCGATGCCATCCCGTACCTGTTTGATCTCTTGGTGCAAAGATATGTGTGTTATGAGCTCGTGACAAAGTTTCCCGTGATAAAGCAGTGAAGATGTGACGGCTCCAGACAGGTCCCCGCCCCTGCCCTGCTCTGGGATGCAGATGTTGGCCATGCCACTCAGCTGGGAATGCTCCCGCCGGAGCTGCACCAACAAGAGCATTTAGGACTCACAGAGGTCCTTGGAACGTGGGATCCTTTCTGGTAAGTGTTCTGTGATGCCTTAGAGTGATGCCTTAGGGTTCTCCCTGAAGGGAGACATGATTCAGTGGTAGGGACATGATGTAGTGGTGACCTGGCAGTGCTGGGTCAAAGGTTGGACTTGATGATCTTAACAGTCATAGAATCATTAGGGATTGGAAGGGACCTCAAAAGATCATCCAGTCCTGTTCCAATCAAAGAGATTGTGTGATTCTGTGAAGGCCCATGAGAACCCCTTGTTGAGTTGCCCTGGCACAGCAGCCATGGATCCTGTGTCCCCCTTTTTTCCTTCCAGAGGGTAAACACAGGAGCCCAAGGAGAGTGGACAGGTTTTCAAGGGAATTTCATCTGGATGAGGCTGCAGAGCATGGGTTTGCTCAGGCTCTCACTCATGCTTCCCCTGAGGGATGGGGAAGTAGGCATGGAGCATTGTCAGTGGGCATGGAGCAAGGTCAAACATGTCTTGCCCTTGGATCACTGCAGGGAGCAGCTGGACAATGCTCTGCTCTGCTGGTCTTCCCATGCGCTCCAGTGAGCTCTCAGGCAGCCAGAGCCGCCTTCGCTTCCACTGGCCTGATGGCAGTTCCGCTCCTAATAAGTTAATCTGATGGGTTTTGTCATGAGCAAAACAAGAAATCACGTTTTTAATAATAAAAAAGGGTTCTGCATCTTGTTAACATCTGGAGTTCAATCATTGCTGTGCTCAAAACTGTGGAATGCTTCAGCACAATATAAATCTTGCCACTTGCTGTACATGGGCTCCAGATGGGGAGGGAGACTTCACGTTCACTTGTAACCCATCTGGGTGCTGGCGGCTCTGAGCGGAGCTGCCACAGTGTGTGGCTCTCCTGCTCCCATGCTGGGGGATAGCAGTGAACCTCTGCAGAGGGCTCTGGCAATGTCCTCGGCACCAGGCGTTGGGACCTGGCACAGCAGGGTTGTGTTATGGCACTCCCATACCCATGGTGCCAGTCTGGAGAAGGATGAGGTCTCCCCAGTGTCTGAAGCCTTGTGATGATGAAGGTTTCCAAGCACCGTGGAGGGATGGAGCCCCAGCCCAAGGCACCCACCGGACAAAGCAAAGACCAGGCTGGGCATCTCCACAGGGCGATGCACAAACAGCTCCTGGGAGACAGTGGCTGGACTGAAGCTGTCTCTCCCCTGCAGTTATTAGATGTGACAGCTCATGGTTGGAATGATGGCACCCTGAACCCCCATGGGCTTGTGGCATCTGCAAGCATCACCACCTGGATTTTCACCAAGACCACTGATAAACACACAAATCCTGGGGCTGTGGGATGCCCAGCCAGTAACTGAACACCAGGCTGAGAAGGAAGCGCTGCTCCTCACTCCGCTCCTCTGCTGGGCAGTGATCCGGACCCATTCCTCTCCTTTCACACAGCAACTGTTTAATTCCCTTAATGGTCTTCTGAGCAAGAAAATCTATTCTCTCTCAAACTTTGATTTAATTCTCATTAAAACACCTTGAAAATTGAGGCTGGAGGTGATGCTCGGCGAGCACAGGTCTGCAATTGAAATTGAGATGGCAGAGCTTTGTGGCCTCCCTGGTTTAGGGGACATCTGGAGTGGAGGCATCCTATTACATTAATAAAATGACCACAGAACCATTCTGGTTGGAGAAGACCTCTAGGGTCATCCAGTCCAGCTGTCAGCCCAACCTCACCCTGCCCACTAAACCCTGTTCTCCAGGGCCACACCTACTTGTTTTTGAACCCCTCCAGGAACGGCAACTCCCCCCAGTCCCCGGACAGCCCGTTCCAAACCCCTGACCACTCTGTCAAAGCAGAACATTTTCCTGATGTCCAATCGAACCCTCTGCTGGCACAACTTGAGGCCATTTCCTCTTGTTCACTTGCCAGTGACTTGGGAGAAGAGTCTGACCCCCATCTCTCTACATCCTTGTTTCAGGCGGTTGTAGGAGATGCTGCTTGCACCACCGTCAAACTGGTGGCTGGGTTTTCCCTTGCAGGTGGTTTGCTGTGATAGCACGAAGGTTTACGGGACATCAGGCACACAGCACGCACCCAACGCACTTCTCTCCAGGAAAGCTGCTAGAATTGGTCTATAAGGTACATCTGAACTTCAAGACCTGACCCACAGAGGTGTGTGGGGGCTTCATTTCCATTACAGAAGTCCTGTGCCCAATACCTTCTGAGGGTCTGGGTTGTACCAGTTGGTATCTAGGTCTTATCTGTTCCTTTAGGCATTTAGATATCTTTAAAGTGCCTGGACCTCACTTCCCACTGGCTTCAAAGGAGACCAGAGAGGTGCCTGCTGGCTCTCACAAATAGAGATGCTTTCCTGGAGGAGAGCCGGGTCAATGTTCTTGGTGTGGCTTTGACGGATGACCTACCACTCTGACAATGCCCTTCCCCCAGTTTCCATCGCTGCCTTATTTATGGGGAAATGCAGAGCCCAGGCATATGAAAATCATTTTTCACTTTTATCAGTTTGGCTGGAAAACTCAATCTGCTCCTACGCGAGGGCTGATGTGAATCCGGTGCTGCTGGAAGGCAGCTCTTGGTCAAGAGGACGGCAGTGAAGGGAAGGTCTTGACGCTGGATGGGACCTTTGTTTTTCAGATGGGCTGGAAAGTGTTTTGGGATCTCCATGGGTTGAGATCATCCCCAGGATTTAAGCAACATGTTCTCCTTTGTCAGGCCAAGTCAGCAGAGAAAGATTTAGAGATCTGCTTTGAGACCTAGAGCTGTTCTCACCTGGACTGCTTTCATTGGTGCTGACTGATGCCTGGGTGATGGTAACGAGGGTGATGTGTGTCCCTGGAGTGACTCACCTTGGTGTGAGCCTGGCAGAGGCGACTCTGGAGGTGTGTGAGGAGGTCACCAGCACAGCCAAGCTGCTATGCTGCTCAAAACTCAGCCTCTGAAACTCCTCCTTCCATCCCAGAAGGTTGGACTTCTGGCTAAATGAATGTTTCTACTAGAAACCTTGGAATCATTAGGGATTGGAAGGGACCTCGAAAGGTCATCTAGTCCAATCCCCTTGCCACAGGAGGATCACCTAGGAACACATCCGGGTGGGTTTGAAACGTCTCCAAAGGAGGAGACTCCACAGCCCACCCTGGGCAGCCTGTTCCAGTGTCAGTCTCTGTCTGGAAAAGTTCTAGCTTAAACTAGGAAACAAAAAAACCAACCAAACTAGAAATGAAAAGATTTGCGCTGGAAAATGCTGCGTTCCCAGAAATGGAAAAAATAATCATAATAATCAGGCAGAATTGTTTTGGTTTCGGTTCCCAGCTATTTTTTCCCTGGGAAATGATCTACCCTTCATTTGACAGAGGAAGAAAGAAGCAGGGAAAATAAATCCACAGTGATCTCTGCCAAGCTGATCTGGGGGGAATATTCCTTCCTGACAGTAGAGCCGGAGATCTGGTAGCCCCAAATGCTGGCAGGATGCTCACGCGACCCCCAGTGTTGTTTCCCAGGACTCCCACTAAGCCCCCTCAGCTCAGCCAGGACCCCCGTGAGGGAAGTGGGGGAAGGTGGGCTGAGAGTGATCTCCTGTGCACCAAAGCACTCTGGTGCCCGCCAGGTTTAAGAAGCAGACATTAACATTTCGTCTGTGGCTGCCCCAGGATGGGTTTGCTGTGGCTCTTCCACACCGATAATCCAGCGAAGACGAAGGGTCCCGGCTGCTCCTTCATCTCTTGTAACAGAGATGCAGGAGGCAGCGCTCTGCGTTTGCTTTTCCCCTCGTCGACGGCTGAATATCGGTTGCTCTTGTTTGCTAAACCGGAGTGCCGGTGGCAGAAGAATTAGAAGAAATCCCTTCTTAATTGGAAACAGTGAGTCTGTGTATTTTTTCAGTTGTCTATTTTGGGCCTTGTAAAATTAAAGTTATTAACTGTAGTGCAGCGGTTTCCAGATTCCCACAGCCCTTTACAATAGCGGGGAAATTCATCCCAGGTCACTGGGAGCCTTTAATGAATACATTAAGGCTTATTATTAAAATAAAGTACTTGCAGCTTTATGGGAGACATCTGGCAAGGATGCTTGTCTCTCGGAGGGCAGCGGGGCTCCCCAAGTGTCCTCTCCCGGCGTGCACCGCGCCTGCCCCAGCAGAAGCTCTCAAGAGCGGTCCCCAACATGAGGGTGGGTCTGGGAGACAAGGAGGACCTTAGCTGGATGTGGTGAGGAGTGGTTGTACCAGACCTGCCCCTGTGATCGCTCCGCTGATGTTTCTAGAGCTGGCTAGTCCCTTCCTGGTGCGGCAGGGACCGGTGTGAGCCCAGCTGGGATGCTCAGCAGAGCACTGGGGTCAAGCCACTTCATTCACCGGATAATGTGATGTGCAGGCAGGGCTGAGCTTTGGCTAACGCGGGCAGGAGGAGGGAAGACTGGGCTGGGTCAGTTGAGCTGGGTGCAGGCGGTGCAGCACGGAGCCAGCTGTTGGCCAGCTGTGCTTGCCCAGGGTGCCGTGTGTGATAAGCGGCTCTGTATGGCATCGTGTGAGCTCACGGGTGTGAGTGGCCACGCGACACCTCCACGCTGCACCCATACGTCGGGAATCAGCTCCTTGGTGTCGCATAGAAAGCCAAGAGCCAAATCCCTGGCGTTTAGAGCCATAAAGCTCTCCTGGCCTGGTGCTGATGGAAGCAGGTAACGCAGAGCCAGGGCATTTGCGTGCCGATGAGAACAGACGGCGGTCGGCAAGGCTGAGCAGGGGTCTGGAACAGCGTGAGATCTTATCGCTGCTTTATCTCTATCCAGGCTTGATCCTGGCAGAAAGCGGGGCCACGTGGCAGTAATTGTGTTAGGAAAACAAACTAATCTCCAAAGGGACAGAGAGCAGCTGTTGGGCTATCAGCGCTATCGGGAGAAATGGATGTGGCCTGCCAGCTCCGAACTGCTCCACCGCCGGGGCCAGGCAGCGGGTGGAGGGGGCACAAAGGGAGTCAGGGTAAGTTTGGGCTGTGAGACAGGGCTGAAGGAGGGTTTGTCATGGAGCCACCTGCCCAATACTACCTGCCTCGCTTTGCCAAGAAAACCTTCGCTTGCCAGGTTTGTGACCCGTGGTCGGGCAGATCAGGTACAGGGGAGGGGGGCAGAGCTCTGCCTAAGGCACTGGCTCAGTGAAAGCCAGGTTTAGTGCTGTCTGCCCTCATGTCTTCTCTGTGCTCCTCTACTAGTTAGGCGGTAGGTTTGCAGAGCTTCCTCAGCATGTGCTTCATACAAGTCTTGCTCTGTGCCCCAGGCACCCCAAAACCTGCTGCTGGTAGCAGCTGAGCCACTGGTTGCCATCCTTCCTCCCTATCCCACCTCTTCAACCTCATCTGGTGGCTCCAGATTGGGTCTCACTGGTGCATCGCCACTGGGTGGAGGGGCCAGACCCCGGAGGTGTGCTGGGGAGACAGAAGAGGCTCTTGGTGATGTGTGGAGATGGGGCTGCAGCGGGAGGAGCCGTGTTGCGCAGCCCCTTCCCAGGTTTGTGAGGGAGAGGAAACAGTGGTCTGGCTATTTTGGGGTTCGTTATCTCCTGCATAGCCAATTATAAATTAATTACAGTGATCCCACAACTGTTGTGCTTGGCCCTTCTCACTCCTCTGTGCCTGGGTCTCCAGCCCAGGAGCTCAGATACTGCCACGTGGTAAAACAGTGCCCAAGACGAGTATCCCCCCCAAAACCCTGTGTGTGAGCCTCTTTGGGGTGGTGGAAGGCAGAGAGGAGAGTAAATCGCAGAGGCAGGTCAACCCCACAGGTTACACATGATCCCCCCCCCCGCCCCCCCCCGCCACTTCTCAACAAGTCGAATCCACCCCCTGGCTTTGCATAACCCCAAACTTCAGGAGGGTTAAAATCCCGCTCTGAAGTGTCTGGCTCCAGCCCAAGGCAAACATTTTTGTTGTTTCTGGATTCTGTAGTTTCACAGAAAAGCAAACCCCATCGCCAAGCAACGCCAGCGAGATACGCGCTCGTGTCTCGTATGTAGTCTGTCCCGCGAACTCCACTGCGGCTCCAGCCGGGACTGACCTCAAACGAAAAGCCCAAAACAACTCGCAGCTCCCAAAGTTTTTCCTGCGAGTAGGTGGGTTTTTCTCTGCCGTGTTCCTCCCCAGCAGTTGGCTGGGACTTGTGTGAAACGCTGACGGGTGCTTGACAACGTTAGCGATCGCAGCCGGCTCCGCTCGCGGCGCTGTAACCGCGGCGGTAACGTTGGTTCCATTACGGCCCCTCTTCCCGCAAGCTAATGACTGGTGAAAACTTTCCCTTTCCAGCCTGAAGCTCCTGCTCGCCCGGCCCTTCCCCATGGGGAGTTTTGCTGGAAACTCTGAGCAAAGCCCATCCAGTCCTTTTGGGGGTTGATGGTGGTGTTTTTCTTTTGAGTTACGGAATTGAGGGGGAGGAAGGCAAAAAGTGACGGCTGCTCTTTGTGTTCGGCGGCACTGTCAGGTGGGGGAAAGGTGACGACACGGCTTTTCTCTAAATAGATGGATAGCAAAAGCCTGAGATACCTGATGCTTGCTTTGGACCTTCCTAGCGTAGGCTCTGTGCTGTACCCGGGGCATGTCCCGTCCCAAAAGCAATGCCCCATCTCTGACTTAAAAGCCTCGATGAAGCTGATGGCAGAGCCTCCAGAGAATCCGGCTGACGCCCGTGAGAAGTGACTTTTAGCTGCAGGTTAAAAATAGAGGTGGGTAATTAATTACTTTTCCCTTCTGGCAGCATTTTTGAGGTACTGACAGTATTTCTCGTCTCTCGTGGGGATGAGGAGTCAGTCCTGAACAATTTTGTCAACTGGGAAAGCAAAGGGTAAGATCTTTCTAGGTCAATGAAAATATTTTTCTTTGATAATTTCAAGCTTCCTGTTTTGAGAGGGGTTGGGGTGGGGTTTTTTTTTTCTTCCTATTTCTGAAAAGACCTTTTCAACTGAAACCCTGGGATGTGTCACTGAAGGAAGTGTAGAAGCCAAACATTTGGGCGATTTGGAAACGCGTGTCAGGGTTTGTTTCAAGCTGAAGCAACTGCTCAAACAGCCCTGGCTTGCGAAAGGTTAAATGGGCATTTTCCCACCAGCCCCCTCTCCTTCCCAAGCCCGTTGGGCTGGGAATTTCCCAGCTGGCCCATATTCGATGGTGGATAAGATGCAGTGATGGGGCAAGTAAGATGGAGCTGCATTGGCAGGAGTGATGTCAACAGCTATGAGGCTTCGCTGGACTCTTGATTGTCCCACAGGAAAGGGCCTGGGTGGCTCCAGGGTTCATTCTTCCCAGCCACCACCACTGGTGTCCCTAAGGGGTGACTTCAAAGGCAGATGGGTCCCCTGAAGACTTCAGAGATATAGAGGAACCTCTACTGCAACTTTCAAAAGCATCAAGGGTGATTAAACAGGCTACGTCCTGATGGAGCCTTTAACCACACTGGGAAGTGGGATTTGGGCTCTTAAATTGTTTCCACGATTCTGGAAAACACTCGTATTCCTCATTGGGGCTGGTTCTTCTCCATCTGTGGCGGCGATCAAAGAAGGACCTGCAGGAGCACGGTCAGATGGGGGTAGAGCTGGAGAGCGTAGCCTTAGCAGCATCATGTCCCTTAGTGCCCTGAGCTGTTTTTCACACACAGGTGAAAGAAAAGGTATCCTGGAGAAAGGTGTGGAGGAACTGCCCAAGAAGGTTTATCGCTGAGAGATGGGAAAGGCACTTCAGCAATGAGGGATAAAGCAGAACTAAGTCGGCCACTCACAACTCCCTTGTCTTCAGAAGTGAATCAAGGACACCTGAACATGAGAAGAACATTGAGGGGCTGGAGTGGGTCTGGAGAAGAGCAACAAGGTTGGGGAAGGGTCTGGAGAACAAACCTCATGAAGAACAGCTGAAGGAGCTGATTAGTCTGACAATGAGGAGGCTGAGGGGAGACCTTATTGCTGGCTGCAACTACCCAAAAAGAGGGTGCAGAGAGGTGGGGGTTGGTCTCTTCTCACAAGGAACAAGGAACAAGACAAGAGGAACTGGCCTCGAGTTGTGGCAGGGGAAGTTTAGGTTGGCCATGAGGAAAAACTTCCTTGAAAGGGTCATCAGACCTTGGCACAGGCTGCCCAGGGAGGGAGTTGAATTGCCACCCCTGGATGTATTTCTCAGTCGTAGAGATCAGGAGCTTAGGGACAGGGTTTAGCAGTGGCCTTGGGACAGTTGGGTTAGTGATCGGACTTGATGATCTTGAAGGTCTTTTCCAGCCTAAACAAGTCTGTGATTCTAAAGGTACATCCGGTACTAGATACTGCAGTCAGACTTTTCTCCTCCTCTGTAAAATGGGGCATTGACTGACAAACTTGGTCGCGTTCTTACCCACAGCCTTGTGTTCCCCAGGGATGGCCACACGGAGCTTCCAAAGACCAACTGGACTTCTGTACTTCCTCTCCTAACCCGCTGCAGCAAAGACAACTGGTTAGGACTGTTTGCATGGCAGCTGGAGGAAGGGTCTGCAGCCTGTCCTGCAGCACGTGAGCTGGCTTTTCCCTTCCCCGTGCCCCTGTGTGGGGGTGTGGAGGGACCAGTGCTCTCCCTGCTGTGCTGAGCCCCTGGCCAACCGGGCTGCTTTCTTTGGCATGGTGAGAGCTCGCTTGGCTCTGGTGAAAAGCCCTGTCTTGACACTGATGTAATTGAAATCCAAATATTGCAGAAGGAAGCTTATCTCCAAACGTGCCCAGCTCTGGAGCCAGCATCTCCAGCACAAGCCTGCTGGCCAAGGCAGCGCCAGGAGGGTTGCGTGGATGGTGTTGAATAAATCAGCTCAAAACGATGGCTTGAAGGGATGCTGCCGAGACTCCAAAGGATGTTCGGGCTGGAATAAATGGCTTTGGCTGTCAGACCCCGAGGGTCTTCATTGACCCCGAACCCTTTGTCGTTAGGTTTTTCTCCCTGGGGCTTTACTGAAGGTCTGCCCTGCCAAGGTAGAGGGTAGCAAGAGGGATGCGTGCCCCGAGTGCTAACCTGATACCCTCACTGGGGTGGCTCCAGTGTCTCCAAGGAACCCCAAAGACAGAAACAAAGGAAATCATGCTCTGGGTAGCTGATCCAGTATGTGTCCTTGCGAAGGCCAGGAGGGATGAGGGGATGGAGGCTGCTAGGTAAGAGTCAGGTCAAACGCACCTACCAGAAAGAATAAGAGAGAAAAATGCTCCTTTCATTTAAAAAAAACCCACCTTGGAAATGTTCAGAACCGTTGCCCACGATACTGATTTGGGAAAAATTGGGGTTAGCCAAGAGGGAACAGCAGGTAGGAAATGACACCAGCACTGCTCTTGTTGAGGAAGAGGTTTCCTCCACGGAGTGAAGTTGTGCAACTGCAAACACTGCAAACATGTTGAGTAAAAAATACTGCAGGCTTGGGATGGTGGGAAGGAGCTGCAAGAAGAAGAATGTCAGCAATGTTATGTTAGGTTTAATCAAAGGTTTCTGGTGTCCATCCGCAGGCAGCAGCGGCTCCTTGGGGATGGAGCATATGGGATGGAGCAGGTCTGCTGTGGTCTTCAGAGCCAAGGGTTGCACCTGGCCTGTAATTTTCAGATAGTTCCCAGCAGATCAGCCTTCAAACGTGAGTCTGCTCCTCCTTCATCCCTCCACGCCGTCGTGTGCTACAATGAGGCCCTGTATCTGCAGGCAGTAGTCTGTGGGGTTTGTGCCAGTGGCACAGTGCTAATTCTCAGCTTCTTGCCCCAAACTCCCAGCACAAGAGGAGGAAACTCAGGGCAGCGCTGTTTTGGGTGGGTCTGTGTCACCCGTCTCAGTGAGCCCAAAGGGGGTTTGTCACCAGGTGCTTCCCCCCATGGCAGCACTGGGGAGCCGGGCAGCTTGCAAAGAATGTTCTGGTTGTCTCTCAAGAATGTGCTGGCGCCACACCGTGCCGTTGGGTTTGGACTTCCCAGCTCACCGCTAACCTGCTCCCTCCACCCCGATTGTTTTTCCAGACAGCAGCAATGATGGAATGTGCAGAGGTAACGGGGCACGATCTGTCTGAGTCCCGCTCGCCTCCAGTGCCCCGGCGTGCTTTCGCGGGAGGGAAGAGAAGTGGGGGCAAGGCTTTTATCCCGCTTTAAAAAGCAGGAGCATGGGATGTGCATTAGGCTTTCTTCTCCGGAGAGTTATTCTGCGTTTTGCCTCTCGCAGCCGTCCCTCGACGCTCGCACACCCCGCACCCCTCCCCGTGCATTCCTGCACAAGCCCCTTTTGTTCGCTGCCCTCAGCCAATATACAGGCAGCAACAGCAGCCCAGATGTTCCCTATCAAACTCAGAGCCATGCCAACAAACTTTGGCACACATGAAAGTGTGCGGAGGAATGGGCCTCCGCAAATACCATTTCTTTTTCTCCCCCCCCCACCCCACCACCCTCCTGTTCCTGCAAGTATTTTTAAACGCTAATGGCTTCCACGCCAAGACAGCTGGCAGGAGGCTGCCAGGCAGGGCTCCGGGGGCGTCTGGCAAATTAGTGGTTCAGGTATCCCCGGCGCCTCATCAGGGCTGTGCTAACCTTGAGTTCCTGCCCCATGTTTTCCCCGATGGCTCCCCAAGGATTGGGGCTGAGCTGGTGGCATTTGCCCGTGGTTGGAGGCAGCGACCTGCAGCCCAGCCTGTGGGGTGGAGGCAGATGATGCTTTGGGGGGAACTTGCTGTAAATCTGTTTTCTTCTAGCATTATCAGGACTGGGTTATGATGACCTCAAAGAGTAGAGTTAAAAGTGCTGCAGGGGCTGAGTGCCCCTTTAGGCTTGGCTTTGCCACAAACCTGGTGCTTAGTGTGTGGAAGAGCGAGTTGGGTTTTTGACTGGTGTGGCAGGTTTTCGTCATCTCTGCCTCAGTGTCTTTCCTGCAGGTGACTCTAGCTGCAGCTGTTCAGCTGTGAGCCCTGGGTCATGGTGCAGATGGGGCCAGGAGTGCTGTTGGCATCACAAGCTGCTGGAGATCATTAGAGTAGACTGGGAAGCAAAAATCAGCAGCAGCAGAACTCAGCACTACAAACCAGAATAGAGTTGGGTTTGGCCGGGGTCTGGATGAGTGAGTGAAAACCTTCCTCACCAAGTCTGCTTCTGCTGAGGGAAACACAGCCTTGCTACAGTGCAATTGCTCTCCATTTGTCCCTGACATGAAAATGTGGTTAAAGGCTGTTCCAGGCAGGAGCTGCCACCACTGTACACTTTTATGCAGGCTCAGATGTTGCTTCTCCCATCTCACATGGCAGAGGTGAGTCCCACCTCTCCAGCTGCACCACTAAACCCCATGCAGTCTGTGCCAGATCTGGTGCCCATCACCCCAGCTGTAGAGAGACGGGCTCAGGCAGGACATGGTAAATGCCACCAGCCGTCACCCAAGCTTGTTAAAGCAAGCAAAGACCATCTCTGCTGGGAGTTTGCATCTCATCTCATCAAAACAAGAGAAGCCCATTTGTTTTGCCTCAAAGAGAGCTTGAACCCCTTCTTTTCCTTCTGCTATAATGGCAGCAGTGTATTTTCTCACCCCTCTCTCACATTGTAAAGACTGAAGCATTTCTTCTCGAATGAGAAAAATCTCATCTGGATGAAGACCAGAACTTGCAAGTTTTCCACAGAGGGTGGTGAACCTCTCACCCCAGCAGTGGGTTTATCTGAGATCAGCTCCTCAAGGAGCACGCCGAGAGCTCCATCGTGGAAACAGACCCTTCTCGGAGGGTTTTGCACAAGAAGGGATGGCATGAACCATTGCATGGTGAATCTGGCTAAGAAAGGAGGCGGAGGAGGCAGCAGACAAGGTCCCAGGGGATGGAGAACAGCTACATTTCCAGCCTGGAGCTGAACAGAGATGAAGCAATGATTGTGGAGAGGTTCGCAGAAACAACCAGATGTGCACGCGATGGCCAGGACTGCGGAAGGGAGAGGGAAGGGGTTCGTGCAATCCAAGTGCAGGAGTCAGCTCTGTCAGGCAGCGGCAACCGCTGCTGCAGCAGGGCCTGACTGGGTGAACTGGGCAGCATACTGGGCTGGATGAGAGCAGAGGCCATTTTCAGAGACACACACAGGTCTCTTTTCATGGTGACAGTGACCCTCTGTACCCTTGTCTTGGCCATGGACCTTGGAAAATAAACGTAGCCTTTGAGAAAAGATTAAGGTGAAGAGGTAGCAGAAGAAAAATGGTCTGAGCTGATGAAAACCCCCTCTCTGGGGGAAAGAGAACCGGAAAGAGAAACTGTGGTTGTATTTTCACAAAAGATTTGTGGAACTGCATCTAGATAGCAAGAGAAACTGGGTGCCAGTCCTTGTTCCCCTTCATTAAGAAGGGAAGGCAGCGTGCTTGACTTCGCCGCTAAAATAGAGGTAATATAATTGTTTTGTTAAAAGCTCCTAAATTATCCAATTTAGAAATAAAATAAAAAATTAAAAGCCAGTTGTGGTCTGGTTGTCTGGTTTAAATCCTGAGAGCAGTGTGGCCCCTGAAATCTAACCTGTTGAAGTAGATCCCCGCTGTGTTCAAAGGCAATGGCAAAGCCTTGCATTTGCTTTCAGACTTGGGCTGGGGTAGCTAAGGGCTTGCTGAAGCCCCAAGCAAGTTTGGGAGGTGTCTTTTCATGACCAAACAGTCTGGGGAAAAGTCTACCGGTCGATTTGCATGAAGGGAACGATGTGGGATGTGAGGCAAGTCTCTCCAGATGCCTGCTGGATTGTTCTGTAGCTTTTGCAGAGCAGCAGGGATCTTTGGGGCTTTCTGTAGAACCTGGAGGACAGAGGTCTTCTCCACATATGCAGACACACTCAGATTTCCCCAAATGAGGCCAATTTCAACAGCTGATCTTCCTTTAGCACTCCCAAATGCAATGAAAAATTGCAGACTCAATCCGTGTGTGTGTTCTTCAGCTGCTGGGGCACAGGTGTTGCTAGGGGGAGGATCAGACATCACCTGGTACCTCCTGGCTGACTAATCCCACTTTTCTCAGTCCACGTTGGATCAACAGGGCATGCTGGCTTGTTCTCAAACCCCAGCCTTATCTCTTTGTCCTCTTTGGTTCATCCACATAAATATCAGAAGGAACTTCTTCACCGTGAGGGTGACGGAGCACTGGAACAGGCTGCCCAGGGGGGCTGTGGAATCTCCTTCACTGCAGACATTTAAAACCCACCTGGATGTGTTCCTGTGCAACTTGGTCTAGGTGATGCTGATGTGGCAGGGGGATTGGACTAGATGATTTTTTGAGGTCCCTTCCAATCCTAATGATTCTATGGTTCTATGATTCAGTTTCTCTGTGAGCGTATTGCTACACAGAGCACGTGGACAGGGATTGCAGAGCCTCTCCTCCTGCTAGGAGAGGGATCTGGAAACAATTACAAGCTGCTCATGCCTAATCACTTGGGTAAATCTTCAATGCCTCTCTTAATATGCTGCAGGACTGAAGATGGCATCTGAGTTTTTGCAGTGTGCAGGCTACACAGCAGAGCACCCCAGCTTTGACAGCTCTGCTCTGAGCGTGTTTTCGGGGTGGTTGGTCCTCAGGACTCCACAGCTTCCCTGACATTCAGGTACCATTTCAAAGACAGCTTGAAAAGCAAAGGGAACTCAAAAGAACAACTCAAGCGTTTGCTCGGCGTTTGTGCAAATTGTCAGCTCAGTCATGTTCTTCCGAACCGTTGCTGAACCCGACAGTTTGCACCTCAAACTGAACTACAAAGAGAGTATTAGACGAGTTTAAAAAAAAGAATAAAGTCTCTTGTGGACTGAAGGCAACGAAAATAACTCTCAGATCTGGGCTGAAGTCAAATCAACGACAAGAGAAAGCGATCCAGGTCCTTCTTTCCTTAAATATTGAAGTGTTTTGCTTCAGTATTTTCAGGCTGAAGCAGTTTGCTCTATGGGAGGTCATTCATAGAAGCATCAGGGATTGGAAGGGACCTCGAAAGATCACCCAGTCCAATCCCCCTGCCACAGCAGGATCCAGCTTGAAGTTGGTTTTGCTTTTTCTCAAACGGACCTAAATTGGAAAGGAAAAGAGCTGCGGGGTTTGGTTTGCCTTGACTTTTTTTTTTAAGACTAAATAGTCTCCAAGCAAACCAGAACTTTTTATCACTAGTCAAACCAAATGGTTTTGGATGACCCAAAATGAAACCGGCTTTCCTCACTGCATTAAGCCTTTCCTCTTCAGCTCGGAATTTTCCACCACTAGAAGAAACTTCTTCCTGGAAAGGGCCATTGGGCCTTGGAACAGGCTGCCCAGGGAGGGGGTTGAGTCGCCATCCCTGGACGTGTTGAACAGTCATGGAGAGCTGTTGCCTACGGACAGAGTTTAGGAGTGGCCTTGGAACAGTTGGGTTCATGATTGTACTCGAAGGTCTTTTCCAACCTAAACAATTCTAAACCAGCCACCCTTGTCTTCACCTCAGTGCCGCAGCGGTAAAAGACCTCATTTTTGGTTGCCTCATTTAATGCTGTTTTATTCATTCGTTGCCAGCAGAGATCTGTGTGATACCAGTGTTTGTGGCCAGTGTGGTGCAGATCACTCTCCAGCTATCTTGGACACCTCACCAAAGCGCTGCTAAGCTCCTTTGCTTCTCAGCCTGCTTATCATTAGGGGCTTTACAGCTACAGCTCAAACCCTGTGAGTGATACCAGTGCTTGGAGATCTGCATCAGCCCATGGCTCTGGTAAGCCCTGTGGGGATCGGCTGGCTGTGCAGTCTTTACTCAAAAACTAGAGAAACACTCTCCTCCCAGAGAAATTACTCAAAAACACTTCCTACATGAGCATTTTGAAAGACAACTACTGACTGATGGGGGTGGCTTTCTAAAGCCATGAAAGGATGTCACCTACTAAAGCTGGGCGAGAGCCCAGGCAGCTTGGCAATCCTTTGAAAACCTCCTCCCAGATGCCGCCTTGGTGAGAGAACTAACACCCGTGAACACATGGACTTTTGCTTCTTTTACTTGTTTTGTGCTGGCTGCAGAGAGAAACTACCGGCATTTTGTGAACTTTGTTGCAGGAAATGCACAACATTTAATCTTGAAGACTTCCTAATTGCAGCCCATGTTATCTGTGGGGTGGCTAGTGGCCAAGGCTGCAGGTGGAAGCAGAAGACCATCCCTTGGAGCTCAGTGAGCGCTCACAAGCTGGCTGGGTGTGGGTGCTCCTGGTGTGGTGCAGCACAGCATAGTGCTTGCCCAAGCTGACTCTGGAGCGCCACAGACAAAACCGGCCATCTCAGAGCAGCTCTTCACAGCGCTGAGGATCACATGGCCAGCTGGGGTTCTTCTAACCTCTTGTGGTGGCTGCAGCACTGTGCCAGGGAGCTGACTGGACAGCGAGGCCCTAATGCTGCACATCTGCTTCTTGAAGCTTAGGTGTTTGCAGGATGGGAGGGGAGAAGCAAGCTAGAGTGTGTCCTGAAAAGCTGCAGCTTGCTGGTCTCCAAATGGGGGTTCCTTTGCCATGGGAGATGTTTTGTTGCTCTTCCTTAACGTTTGTGTCACAGACACCTCCCAAGACCCTGAATGAGGAGGAGGTGGTTGTGCTCTGGACAAGACTCCGTGGAGAAATGTCCAGTATCTTACTGCAAGGATCCAGCAGAGGTGAGGGGACGGCTTGTTTTGCAGATGGGTAGGTGGTGTTGCATGTTCTCCTTAGATTCCGGGCACATGACATGACCAGGTCATCCCTACAGCCACCTGCACTGGAAAGAGCTAACTGGTGAGTGCTGCTGATTCGGGGCTGTGCCCACATTACATGAGCCGCAGCATTGCTGGAGGTCCTTGTGGGGATGCAGCAGGGTGGGGGCATGGTCTGAGCTGGGAGATGAGAGGACAGTGCCCTCCAGCATGTGGCTTGGATATCTGGAAGGAGACACCACAGGAACTGTCCCCAACACACGTTGGGCTCAGCTGTTACCTTGGGGATATTTGGCACCTTATGATACTCAAATGATTCTCACATCATCTAATATTCCGCTACAAACACCTATTACAAGCACTACTGGCTCTTGGGTTTGGCAATCAACTGTCCTCCTGTCTCACCATGCAGAGATGACAATTTCCCACGCAGCCTTTGCAGATGTGGCAGGAGCGACACAGCCGGCTGCCACCACATGTGGTAGGGCCAGGGCTATGTGGGTCCTGCACCCGTGGGGTGTCCGTGTGTCCCCATCACCTCTAGAACCCTGAAGTCACTAGAATCTCATTGCATCTCGTAGTCTCTTGTATCGACCACTCCTCTGCCTTGCCCAGCAGATGTTTGTTGCTAATATGATCTCATGGTGGAGACTCTGTGCTGCTCCCAAGCCGATTGTCTCTGTGTTTCACTGTCCTAAAGACTGAGAAGTCCCTTCTTATCCCTAGCCTGGGTCCCACTTTCTCCTTCACCTCTCTACCGCAAACACTGAAAACACATTCCCCCTGTCCCTGTGCAGCTGTGCTTTAGATACTCAAAAACCATTATCATGTCTTCTCCCCCACCACTTCCATCCCCTCCAGACTAAACAACCACGGCTCGTTCACTTGAGCGTGTAGCAGCCATAAGTTTGTTTGATGGAAATTCGATTTGTTTAGCGCAGTGGTTCTAATCGCTCGAGTTCTGCCAAAGATAACAAACATCTAGCAAATTTCTCGCCGAATCTCTCGCTGTTATCAAGTGTTTTGACAGATTACAGTTTTTACACAAATGGTTGGAATTAAAGCAATTGCTTTCTAATTTTTCTGTGTAAATGTTTGGGTTCCGACTCTTACGTCGAGCAACGCAATTAAAAGCGTTGGAGAGCTGTCATGAAATATTTCACTTGGGGTTCAACAAATGGTCCTGTTAAGATATTTAAGGGCTATTTAGCAAGTGTCTTTTTGAAGTCATTAGCTGCAAAAATATTTCTTTAGCTATACAAAAATCTATATAAATCATCGCCCATTTCCACTTGCTTTACTGCTCAGCTCTGCCTTTGCCACCCAAAGTGATAAATTGGGAATCTTCAGGATGTTTCTGCTCAGGATGAGTTTTATTTTACTGTACAGTTTACTCGTACTTTACCTTCACTTGTACTATACCTTTACTTTACCTTTACCTTTACCTTTACTTTACTTTTACTTTTACTTTACTTTTACTTTCACTTTACCTTTACTTTACCTTTAGTTTTACTTTACCTTTACTTTTACTTTTACTTTACCTTTACTTTTACTTTACCTTTACTTTACCTTTACTTTACCTTTACTTTTACTTTTACTTTACCTTTACTTTTACTTTACCTTTACTTTTACTTTACCTTTACTTTACCTTTACTTTACCTTTACCTTTACTTTTACTTTACCTTCACTTTTACTTTACCTTTTACTTTACTTTTACTTTACCTTTACTTTTACTTTACATTTACTTTACCTTTACTTTTACTTTACCTTTACATTTACTTTACCTTTACTTTTACTTTTACTTTTACTTTACCTTTACTTTTACTTTCACTTTACCTTTAGTTTTACTTTACCTTTACTTTTACTTTCACTTTACCTTTACTTTACCTTTACTTTTACTTTACCTTTACTTTTACTTTACCTTTACTTTTACTTTACCTTTACTTTTACTTTTACTTTTACTTTACCTTTACTTTTACTTTACTTTTACTTTACTTTTACTTTACCTTTACTTTTACTTTTACTTTACCTTTACTTTTACTTTCACTTTACCTTTACTTTACCTTTACTTTTACTTTACTTTTACTTTTACGTTTACTTTACCTTTACTTTACCTTTACTTTTACTGTTACTTTACACTCTACACTTCACTTTGACTTCACTTTGACCTCTCTACACCCTACACTCTACACTTTACCAGCTTCTTTTTCTTGAGGTACTTTTATTGAGCCCACTACTATGGAATCACAGATTCGCAGAACAGCTCAGACCCGAAAGGACCTTTAAAGATTACCCAGGCCAACCTTTTAATCCTGCTTAGCTTTTCTTGCAGGCAAATATTTTAAGATGAGGAATTACTAAAGGAATAGTTTTTTTCTATATGGAGAATTTATGTTAAATAGTCTCAGTGCAAACCAAATAGAAAGAACCCTCCCCGCCCCCAAATGTCAGTAGGACAGTTTATTTTACGTTGGAAGCATTCCTATTGCTTGCTGAGCTTCCGCTCAGTTCTGATCTGATTCTCTGAAAGCTGAACTTACCTTCAGGAGAAAGCTCAAGAGCTGGGACCAGAAGACATGGGGTGGGGGCCTTAAAAGCATAAGATGTTTCGCAGCTCAGTTTCAAAACAAACACATCACTGTAATGAGAAGTGTCCTGGAAAAACACACTGCTCTCCCCACCCAGCTCCACTTGTCACTGCTCGGGATGTGCAGAGGAGCAGGTTCAGCCCTGGCGAGGAGCAGAGCCCCTGTGCCTGTGGGATCAGCTCTCACCCACGTCTGACACCCTTGGGAAGAAGCAAGCTGTGTCTGCAGGCTGGAGAATGTGCAGCTGCTAGAGCCTGTAGCAAAAACATCCCGATTTGTGTAGCCCTAGGCCATGATTTGGCTGTACTGGAGATATTTTCCCTTTGGTCCAGCCCCACTGGTGCCTTAGAGAGCCCTGCAAAGAGAAGACAGAGACCTGCTGGGAGCCCTGCTAGGATGTGCTTCTCCTTGGATTTGAGAAGCAAAGTGTGGAGATTTAAAGGAAACCAGCTGTGGTTTTCAATCACCACCTGGGGTCAGGAGATCATGCCAAGGGTCTTCGTGGAAGGTAACTCAGAGGAAGCAAGGTCACAGCCCTCAACTTGCTGCTGCTTCTCTAGAAAAGGTATAAAGTTCCCCAAATCAAAAGATGTCGAAGAGCATTGGCTTACATGGTTTTGAAAAGCAGGTTTCCAATGTTATCGTTTTCTTTCAGTAGTCCTTTAGTTAAGTGGGGGTTTGTGGCTCTCTAGGAAACTCTTACAAACCCAAAGACTGCCTTGGTCCCAGAAATGACAGTGCTGACTGAATTCCACTTGAGGACAGCAGAAACTGAGGCAGCAGAATAACATGGTGTTCTTTAGGTTTCTCACTCACTCCAGTAGGAGAATAATCCATTTCACAGGGAAAACACCATTTACATTAGATAGTCCTGCATTTTTGCATAAATCCTCAAGCCAGCCTGCTGTGGGCTGAGCTCTGGGTTCCCAACACAGCTACAACCTCGAGCACCTAGTTAGAAGGGGGCTGGTGCCGTGGACTAGGTGATTTTGAAGACCTTCTCCAACTCTGGTGATTCTGTGAAATTGAATTACTCATCTCAGGCTGAGAAGCTGCCTGGACAGTTCAGCAGAGAATCAGCAAAAGAAACTTCCATGGCACAGACATCAAAACAATCTCTTTGAGTAGAGCACCAACGTCAAGAAAGACTTCTTCCTGGAAAGGGCCATCAGGCCTTGGAACAGGCTGCCCAGGGAGGGGGTTGAGTCGCCATCCCTGGACGTTTCACGGCGGTGGAGATCTGGAGCTTAGGGAAGGGTTTAGTGTGGCCTTGGGACAGCTGGGTTCATAGTTGGACTTGACGATCTTGAAAGTCTTTTCCAACCTAAACGATTCTGTGATTCTAGGAGTTGGAACCAGTCCTTGCTCCCACAGTGCTGCAGTTTGGCTGGACACAGCAATTCGTCCTCAGCCAAGGCACACCAAGTGTGTGACACTCTGGTAAAAGGTGGGATAGCTCTGACACGCTTTGATAGATTTTTTTTCAATCAGAAAGATAAGAAATGGATTTAGCGATTCTCTCAGGATGTCGTGTTCTCCAGCCTCTTGAATGAGTCAAAGTCCTCATGATGGGGTCTGAAACACTAGCAGAAGTTGTCCTTCCCTACACTTCTGTCCCTGCCCCGCATTAGGGCTTGAATAGGGAAAACATTGCTTGGTGTGTTACTGTGACAGTGTGGGGAGTGGGGAGCAGAATCAGAGTTAAAACACACATCTAAGCCAGGCAGCCCCTTGCTGGGGGCTCTGGAAAACCCCTGAAGTTTTTGGTCTGAACTAAACTGATGCAAATTGATGTCCCGTTACAAATTGTATCTGTCATGGGTTGCAGTGTCATCTGAGGTGTGACCCTGCAGTCTGACCCTAAGAGTCCAATTTGCAGCCGTTGACGACATTTCCATGCTGATTTGGGAACTGCAGAAGAAAGGACGTTTTGGGATCTGTTGGGACTTGCTGCCTCTTGAGCCATCAGACTCAAGGTGAGTTAGACCAACAGAAAATGGATGCAGCAGCCACAGAGGGCTCCAGATCTGCCAGCAGCTCTTGAAGCACAAAACAGACAAGGCAATCAAATCCAGCCCCATTTCTTAATTCTGCTGTTGGGAAATGCCCCACCAAACAACTTCCTCGTGTTGTACATGTTCCTGGAGAACGCTAGCCCAGCTGCTGGTAATTAAACCCCTGGCTGGTGGGAACTGTTATGATGGATTGGTGCTTCGCTTATAGCGTTATAGTTAACTACTCAAAAATCTTTACACTTTTCCTATAAAACACCTGGGAGCTTTATGGCTGGAATATCTGCGGCAATAAAGTGAAAAGGGTGCTTCAATTTAGTTTGTAGCATTAAAACTGGGACGAGAAGAAAGAACTAAGGTTCAAGAACAAGATCTGGTGTTTGTGCTTGGCAAAGCACATTCAGTTGGTATCTGTGAGTTTGGCACAGTCCGATACCTATGTACCAGGGAAGATTTACAATCCTATACAAGCATCTCAAACAGAATTGGGTGCCTACACCTTGTCGTGGGGCTGGGTTCACTGTAAAATTCAAGCTTGACACCTGGTTTTGCCAACTGGACTCCCTACAGTTTGAGAATATTTAAGTTAAGGTTTAACTAAGGGTCTTGTTTTAATCTCTTCTGTGCTCAGTCAGGATCCCCTGAGGAAAGTGTGATCCCCCCTGAAGCGTTGCTTGGCATTCCTCAGCCCCAGGCTCACGGAGGAAGGACCTCCTGGTCAGCACCAACAGAACTGAGGTGACCACAGTCTCCTTCTCCTCCACTGGATGCCCACAACACCTCTGCTCCCTATCAAGTCCTGCAAGTAAACTTAGGAGAAAAATGGTGGCACTTCTGTTCACAGAATCACTGACTGGAAGGAACCTATGGAGATCCTCCAGTCCAACTCCCCTGCCAGAGCAGGATTCCCTAGAGCCGATGAGCAGATCCCACAGGAACAATGCAGCTGGGGTTTGAATGTCTCCATAGCAGAGACTCCACAGCCAGTCTAGGCAGCCTGGGACATGGCTCTGGGACCCTGAAATTCCCAGAAGGCAAGAAGCCAAATGTCATCTGAAACACTTAACACCTTCCAGTGATCGGCAGTTCAGGACTGCTCCTCCTCTGATTGGGGTTCATATTTATGGGATGTGTTAGTCACGCAGGAGCTGTTAAAAGTGCTGCTGTGATAAATTGCAAAGTCGTAAGCAGCCATCGAGTTATGAGTTTGCTTTGTGAGACAGCAGTCCTTCAGAGCTTGACTAATCCCTTACAGGTTGGAAAGGGGGAAGGATGTGGTTAAGCACTGAAAACATCCCTGTTTTATTGCTGAGGATGTATTATTTAAGCCTCAGTCCCCTAGACTGCTTTGGCTAAGCCTGGGGCTTGTGCCCCTTCGTACCAGCTGGCTTTCTCCCAGTGGGAGGTAAGCTCATCGGAGGTAAGTCATACGCAGGACCTCTTACGGTTTCAAGCAGCCACAAGGGTTTGAGAAGGATGAATGTAATGCTTGTTGTCATGGCTTCTGAGAGAACACTGCAGGATCTTTCCAGTTCACACCTGAGGATGGAACTATGTGCATGCATCCTTGTGCATAATCTACT
Source organism: Phoeniculus purpureus (assembly GCA_028565055.1). Classification (NCBI taxonomy): domain Eukaryota; kingdom Metazoa; phylum Chordata; class Aves; order Bucerotiformes; family Phoeniculidae; genus Phoeniculus; species Phoeniculus purpureus. Next base: position 5,434,861 of record JAOXOE010000698.1, read on the forward strand.
CTGCCCTGGTGAGGCTGCATCTGGAATACTGCACCCAGTTCCGGGGTTTCCAGTTCAAGGGCAGGGAGCTACTGAAGACACTCAGATGTGGAGCCACAGGGGGCTGTAGCATCTGCCTTATGAGAGGCTGCGAGAGGTGGAGACTTTTAGCCTGGGGAGGAGACTGATAGGGGAATCTCATCAATGCTTATAAAGTATCTACAGGGTGGCAGGAGGATGGGACCAGGCTCTTCTCAGTGGCGCCCAGCAACAGGACAAGGGGCACTAGGCACAAACTTGAACCCATCAGGTTCCATCTTAACACACGAAAAGCCTTTTTGTACTGTGAGGGTAGCAGAGCCCTGACACAGGCTGTCCAGAAAGGCTGTGGAGTCTCTGCTCTGGAGACATTCAAACACCACCTGCACTGTTCCTGTGGGATCTGCTCTAGGGGATCCTGCTCTGGCAGGGGAAGTGGTGCGGATGATCTCCAGAGGTCCCGTCCAACCCCCCCAGTGTGTGTTTCTGTCACAACGCTCAAAGCAGACCTTCAGAAACACCGGCATGGACACAGCAAGGCCCTTCCCTGCCCGCTCCCCCACCGTGGTGCCACTGTAACTCAGCACCACTCTGTGCGGGCCGGCCTGCCTCACCGCTCCCTCGCTACCCCAAACACGCGCAGACGGAGCCCTGGGGCTGCGGCCACCTCCGGAACCCGGAGTCCGCTCCAAGCCGGCCAATCCCACGCCTCGCCGCCATCTTGTTGCCGTGGCGGTTCGAGGCCCCCCACGGCACTGCCGGCCAGGGCTGTCCGCGGCGTTCGCCTGCGGCGGGAGTGGAGGCGCTGGCGGGGCAGCCGCGGGGCCTTGCGCGCCGCGGAAAGAGGAAGCGCCATGGACGAGAGCTGGGCCGGCTTCTCTCAGGAGGAGCTGCGGAGCCTGCGGAGCCAGCGCCCAGGTACGGGCCCGCACCGCGCTCCGGTGCTGGGCAGCGGCGCGGAGTCGTCTCCGGGCACTCGGCATCCCTTCGGGCCCCGCTGTTGTGCCTTCGGTGCGCTAGTCCCCTCAGACCCCCCTCTCTGCTGCTCCTGGTTTCACTCGGGCAGCGTCTCAGTCCATCTCGTCTCGGCCCTGTCTCTCCCCGCTCCCCTCTATCTCTTCATCTCTCTGTCACACTTCCAGATTCTCCTGCCTTTTGTCCTGTACCCACATCGGGCCGTCGGCTGCCCCGCTCGTGTTCCCGGGCTCTTTGCCTACCTGTCACCTTGTTCTTCCCTGTCGCTCACTGTACAAACCCCTAGTTTGCCCACTAAACTACCTGGAATCCTTTAGCTTTAGATCCATCTCCATGCTTTTTCCCAAGAGTTGCCTCCTAGTTTTGGTTCCTCCTGCAGTCCGGGCTATTTATTCCTCCCTGTTTTCATTTTGGATGCTCACTGATCCTTTAAAACTTGTGATATTTAGGCTAACAAAACACTCCCAGGTTCTTGGGTTTTCCCCTACATTGACTTCCCTTGACAGCCTGGCCGTCATTTCCTTATGTTGGTTTTGCACAACTTTGCTTGCCCAGAAAATCTAATTCACAGTCTGTCTTTGATCTTAAGATTTAGTTTTAATTTGTTTCTTGCTCTCATCCACTGATAGATTTGTATGAATTCTCAGAGCAGCAGCAGCATCGCCCACACAGTGTGAATAAAAGTCGGAAGCAATCGCAGCGCGAAAGACTCCTGCAGCAACAATGTCAGCAGCTGGGACTGCAGGGTGGAGCAGCCTCAGTTCCTCCTGAGCAATTGCTTTCTGTACCAAAGCACAAGCCTCTTCATCCTCAGCAGTCTGGCCCACCATCTCATCCGTCTTCAGCAGGACATCAAAGGCAAAGTGACAACCAGGACCAGCAAAAGGATGTGACACTGGCAAATTCTGGTGATGGCAGTGATAATGCCCAGAGCCACCACGCAAAACCGAACTCCAAAGAGGACAAAAAGAAAGTGGACTTTTTAATAAGTCGGTAAAATCAGGGCGTGGGGTGTACTCTGTGCTGATTGACTCTTTTGTTGTGAAGTAAAATCAAACTTTTCTATGTCTGATAGGAAGGTTTGAGAGATCACGCTTTGCTTCCACTTCAGTGAACCTTTGTTTTTCATCTCTGGTTGCATTCAGCCTGATTCAGGATCAAATTCTGTAGTGTAATACTTGCAGATGCACACTGTGCTGTCTTTGTATCATTTCTTATGGCAGCGGGACTAGATAACTTGCAGATTTGTGTAACTGTGTTCCCCTTTACAGTATTGCTGCAGATTTGTTAATGCCAAAAGTATTGGTAAGGAGGTAAAATTGCAGGTTTAAGCAGTTCTGTAGCTTCTCTGATCCAAGATGAGATGAATCCCAAGACTCTCACCCTGTGTATCAGCCCACAGTGGGGTGCCTGTCTCCCTGAGAAGCATCAAACTGATCTATGTGAGAGAGAAAGATAAAAAGCTCAGCTGAACCATGACACTCTTCATGTCTCTTTTCCCGGCTGTATCCAAAAAGTCTCGTTTTCTCTTGGTCAGGCAAAGCAAAGCATGAAGGCCAACAGGGCCCGTAGTTTATTTTTCAAACACTTTAACAGTGCTGCTCCAGCCTTGAGTTCCTGTGCAGCCCCAGCCTCTAGTGACCAAACAGCAGCTGACCTCCACACTCTCACACAACATTAGTGCTCGCGCAAAACAGGGTTAGCCGTTTTGCAAGAGCAGTGTGCCAGACTCTATTGTAGGATCTCAGAAGGGACTGAAGTTGCTGTGGCAGCAGGCAGCACTTGTGTGGAGAAGCAGCTCGTGGCTACTGCCATGCTGCCATTTCTCTGCCTGGCTCCTGGCTGGGCTCACCTGCCTCCTTCCACCAGAACAGCAGCACTTTGAAGAGCAGTGCTGAATTCCTTGTGGCAGTGCAGCCCACCAGTAGTACTGGCTGCTGAGCTCCTTCCTAGTGGTGAAACATACAGACACTGTTTGATGAGGGAGAATATGGCTAAAGCTTTGCAGAGAAGTTTTTCACTTTGTGGGAAGTGAATGATGTTTAACAACCACCCCCTGAATCTGCTTGAACTCATCTCAGCCTATGCACTTAAATTTAAATCTTAGGAAAAACGGGTCTTTGAATGAGGTTTCAAAAATAGGGTGATGCAGAGATGTCTGAAGAGATATTCTTATGCAGAAATAGATGTTAAGATTAACATAGTTGAGGTACTTGGATGTTTCTAAGCTGAGATCTCTTGAGAGAGGACACAAAGGACACAGCAGGTGAAAAAGTGGCAAAGCATGTTTTGCTTCTTCTTAATCCTGCCCAGATTTAGGTTGTCCTCTCTCATCTGACACCTTCCCTACCATCATCTGAAGCTGGTTCTGTCTGTTAGTCAATGTAGCCTAGGAAATGGAATCCATAAAACTCACTTCCTGGTGGCAAAAGTGAATCCTTGTTCTTCCTGGTTGCTCTTTTTCATTGTAACTTTTACCAGGCTTTCCTTTGTATCAGTTCTGTGGTTTGGGGGCTGTATTGTAGAGCAGACCTGTGAAAGGATCTGCTTTATGGAAAAAACATTTCCAAAAAAAAAAGAGGCCTTGTTGGCAGACAGAACAGATGGCAACTTGTAGCAGTCTGAGCAGTCTGTAAGAAACTTGAAACTGCTTCTACCTAGTGGGGAAGCACATCATTTAAATGAAAAATTCCATCCATTTCTGAAAAAGTGCTTTTTCTTCCAGCAAAGCTGAATTCACCAGCAGCTTACTTGCTTATAAAGATTTTTGTTCTGATCAGCAGATTTCATCTGGAAATGTTTTATGGGCCTAAATGACTTCTTACAGATGATTCTTCCTTCAGAAGCAAAACCTGTTTATTGTTCCTTTGACGGGTTTCGTTCGCTCCAGGAAATATGATTGCAACTATTTGTGGCATTTGGGGAACAGGGAGAGAAATGAACTTACTATTAATTTTGATCTTTTTGTCAATGAGCAGGCAGGAAAAACCGCGATGGGAAATCCTCCAGCAAGAGCAGCGGATGATAGAGGAGAAGAATAAACGCAAGAAGGCACTTCTGGCCAAAGCCATTGTGGAGAGGTAAGGAAGGGGGCTGTGCTCCAGCATGCTCTGAGGCCGAGGAAAGGAATTACTTTTCATCTGCAGCACTTGCATATCTTCTGTTTCAATCTCAATTTGCCTGTTAGTGAGGGCACGTATGGGATTGGGGAGCTCAGGTGCTCATACCTGTTCAGTTCCTGATCCGTTTTCACTGGATTTAAGGAGAGTTTGATTGCTGTCTGTGAGGAGACGCTATAGCTCTTTCTGTTTGGGCCTTTGACTATTATTAGTATGCAAAAAGTATTGAAAAGCAAACACTGTCAGTTTTAAGGAGGTACCACTTTACTTCTGTCTGGTTAGAAATTATAAGAATTCACATGTTCTTAGTGTTATCTCATGCTCTTCAGGTGACCAGACTTCAAGGCACTGGACAGTGTTGTCTACCAAAATAGTTTAATACTACAGGAAGGTATGGAGGGAACGGTGTTGGAGGAGCTGGTAATGCTGGTTCAAGGAATGAGATGTGAAGCTTTCAGGCTCATGGTGCTCTCCCAGATGTGTGGTACCTTTTGCCCATCAAAGCTGTAGGGCAGCAGCACAGGGGAGCACAGCCAGTACTGTGCAGAAGGTTCTTTTTGAGATCCTGGAAGCAGAGCCTGGGGAGAGAGGAGTGGACAATAGCTAAGCAGTTGTGTTTGACATCTAAAGGCTTTAAGCAGTAGTACAGGATGTCTCTTGTCTCCACCTGCATCAGCTGGTCTAATGAGAAAAGGTCTTGCTGCCTCCAGAGCTAGTCTTGCTTTTGAGTGCCTGATTTGGGGTGTGAGGTACTGGCTGATAAGCACCAGTTTGCCAGTGGTGATGAAAGCCAAGTGACCTGGCATAAAAGCTTCCTGAAGGTTACTTCGCTTGCTTGAGAGTGAAATCCATCAAAGACTGCTGCCCTTAGCAACATGTACTTTTCAGAACTTAGGAATGAACAGGCCAAGTTGAAAAAGGTTATGTAGGGCTTGATTGAAATCCTTTGTGTTTGATGTGAAACTTTCCGTTGACTTGGTTGGGATTTGGCTGGGACTGTTGGGAGTAATTTTACAAAATGGAAATCAAGCATAGGTTAGGTGACTTTTTGGCCCCTACTAACTAGGCTTCTTTGAAAGGGGATATTTGCAGGGCTAAATACCCCTTCCCCCTCTCGCTACCCCCAAGCCATTTCCTGTTTCCTTACACTGAGAACTTACTGAGATACAGCAGCTTCTTGTGTGTTAAGAAACACAATCCATTTTGGGCACTTTGATTATAGTCATTACGTAATTTTGCTGTAGTCCTTTAATAACAGGCATTTTAGATCCCTGTGGATATTACAAAAAGATCAAAAGTCTTAAACCATAAAGGAGCAACTTTTTGAATAGCTCTTAAACAAGTTAGTTGCTCTACAAATGAAACGGGAGTCCATTATGTCAAGAAGAGAGGCTTGAAAAGGCAAAATTTAAAAAACATCTTCCTTTTGCAGATCCAAAAGAACTCAGGCTGAAACAGTGAAATTACAAAGGATTCAGAAGGAGTTACAAGCCCTGGATGACATGGTGTTTGCTGACATTGGCATCCTGCGGAACCGCATTGATCAGGCCAGCATGGACTACTGCTATGCCCAGTAAGCGACAGGTAGGAGGGAACAGCGCTGCCTGAGTGGAGGGAAGGAAGCAGCACTGTTTCCCGTAACTGCAGTGGTAGTGGAGTTATGTCATTGTAGTAACTCCCAGTTAAACCAGTCACAGTCTGGGGGGCTTTCAAACCTTGAGGTAGAAGTGTGCTTTTTATTTCCTGATTTTTCAGACTCTGCTGTCCAGTTCTGTGCTGTCACGAGCCCTACTTACTGCCTTAACAGTGCAGCTGTCCATAAGCCCTGCTTTATTGTTTCAAGGTTGTTTATTTCTTCTCAGAGGGAAAGAGGTGGTGGGTTGGTTTTTTTTTTTCTTAAAAACTCCTAAAATGAAAGTCCTTTTCGGGGAAACTTGCTCATTCATAACAGCTCTGGTCCTGTTGCAGTCAATGGGACCAGTTAAGCTCAAAACATGTAACATTGCTGAAGTGCTTTTGGAACTGGGACCAAAAATTGCAGGAAAAAACCCCCGAGCTTTCACCCTTGACAATGTGCCTTTAATAATTTTGGTTCTGAAAATGCAAGAAATTAATCAGAACACTCTATTAGTTGTGGGTAAGCCACAGAATCAGTAGATAAACATCAGCATGTTTGTGTAGCCATTTAATAAAATGGAAACGAACGGTTGCGGTTTTTAGTTCACGATTCAGTGTGTTAAACGTCTATTTCTTCTTGTGACTTCTGCTGTATGCTGACCACAGGCCAATAAACGTGGTAATTAGTCTTTAAGGAAGAAAAAAGCAGCAGTAGCTAAAAAATAAGGATTTCTTTTGTGTAATTGTCATCTGAAATATCTAAGACTGACAGTATTTTCAGTAGCTGCGTGCATATGAGTACAGAATTCCATATCCTCAAGAGGAAAAATATTTCAGTGCATTTTAGGCTTAAGTCAGGTTTTCTAAAACCATTTCATGCTCCTGGAAGTTTCCTTCCCAAAATTTGGTAATAATGAGGCTATTTGAAATGCTCCATGGCAAGAGCACCGCTAGCACAAGCAGCTCTGACACTGGAAAAGCTGATTTTTACTGAAGATAACAAAAGGGGAGGCTGGTGGCATGAAGAGGATAAACTGTACAAAATGCTTAATGACTTTCTTGGAGGTTTTTTTGTGAGAGAGATTAGGAAATGCGAGTTGGATTCTGTCAGTTGTCTTTTTTTATGCATCGTGAACCACATTTCATTTAAGTGGTGTCTTTTTAAGGAGTTGTTTAGTTCTTACATTTTAGGGCTAAAACACAAATAATTTCAGAGCAATATTAAATATTAAACAGTCCTGTGCTCATACGTAGTTAGAAGCATTTGATGGTTGCTGTGGAATGGCATTTTGTAAATGCAATGTGTAGATCTTTCCAGTTTTTCCATTTCAGATACGTGACCCAGGGAAGTCTTAACTTTCTTACGAGGGAAACATACAGAGGCACCTTCTGCCCACTGCAGACAAAGCCTCTACAGCTGGTTTTCTGATCATTATATACGGCTTTTCCCTGTCTTATTAACTTCTCTTTCCCTAAGCAAAGGATCTCCCCTGTCTTTCTGTTGCTTTGTTTAACCAGGTATTTGAATCTGGTTTTATAAAACAGCCAGATTCTTTACTCAGCCACCTTACTAGCATTAGTTGTGCAAATTCTCAGTGAGGTACGTCACATATCATTCTGCAAAGGCTTTGCAAGTTCTCTCTCCTGATGAGCAAGACTGCACCTGTTTTTCTGTTAATGAAATCAGAGTTAACACAGAGATTCAATGAAAGCAGTCAAAGATGCATCACTAATGCAGACACCATTAAAGTGCTCCACATCCTGGATGTGTAGACTTCCGTAAATACGTGGAATATTTCCTTTTTGCTACAGTTGTCAAGACAGGAAGTGCAAGTTGGCAGGAGGTGTGTGTCAGGGGATATTGCAATAAAATCCTACATCTGTCGCCACACTGAAGTTGTGATCACTATTGATGTCCTTTTCTGTGTCAGTCTGTGCTGCTGCTGATTTTCTCAGCGTATGTAGGGGAGGCTAGAAAACCACAATTCCAGACCAGATTTAGTTGTAAAACGTGTACAGCATCGTTGTAACATATGTGTCTGTATGCAGTATGTCCAGCTTACTGGAGAGACATTTACTGGAAGTCTGAATTCACTGCAGTGGCTGATGGTTTTTCTGCTGCTAGTGATGCATCTCTTAAAACAGGCAGTAAAAATGATCTGTGATTCAGGCTGCAGCTTGAATTAACTCTTGGACTCACCAGTGAAGGGTAAAGTGTCAAGAGGAGGCAACTTGATTAATTCTCACTTTCTTCCCTTTTACTAACGCAGCATGAAATGCTGACGTAATGCATGGCAGAGCGTGTTGCGTTTCAGGGTGCTTAAAGTATCTGTCAGATGTTGAAGTGCTTTGACAACTAACCTGCAAGAAATGATGCTGGTTTTGCAGAAAGCGCTATAATAAGGCGGAGTCTGAGTATGTGGCAGCCAAGCTTAACCTCCAGCAGAAAACAGAGATTAAAGAGCACCTCAAGGAGCACCTGTGCACCATCATACAGCAGAACGAGCTCCGCAAGGCCAAGAAGCTGGAGGAGTTAATGAAGCAGCTGGAAGTGCAGGCAGATGAGGAAGATCTGGAACTTGAGATAGAGGTGGAGCAGATACTGCAGCAGCAGGAGGCAGAAACAGAGAGACAAGTTGGCCAGTCACAGAGTCACACTGGGACAGCTAAGGACAACCGCACTTGCAGTGTTACAGCACAGGACAGTGAGCATGCAAACCACATTGTTGCTTCTCCTCTTACTTCTGGACAGTCAGTTCAGTCTCAAAACTCTGGTACCAAATCCCTCTCCAATACACATGGCCCAGCTCAAGCAGTGAATGTGACTTTGGGAAACTCCTCAGCTTGTTCTGCAGTATGACTACGGTACTCAGATAAGGTAGTTGGTTATGGATGATGCACTCTCTGCAAACTTATGTGCTGTATGTTATACCCGGGCTTCTGCAGTGCCACTTCATTTGTCTTTCCCTTTAATGCTGTTCTGAAAAGTTAAAAGCTTTTTTTGCTTTAGTTTTTCACAAAAAACTTCCATTTGGGGTTTATCCTGTCATCATCTGTTTTAAATTTATGTTCTAATGATGACCAGCTCTTCACAGGGTTTTGTACCTTTAGTACCTTCAAAACAAGGTACTTGGAAACAAACAGTAGGATTTTTCCCAAGTCTTTCACAATATCGATACCACAGGTACCTGGTCCAAACAGTGTGCGAAAGGAGAGAACGCCTACAGGAGAAAAACTTACAGCTTCACCTGCTTTTGAAAACGTTCTGTCCCCTGACAATGTTATGGGATGTTTGTCTTCCTTTATATCCCTAAGGGATTAATTTTCAACAGTTATTAATCAAGTGAAACCGAAGTGCTTACTTTAACCGGCCTCGTGGCCAATACTTTTGCCTGTGCCTGACTTTAAAGGGAATTTGTACGTTGAGACAAATTGCAAAGTCAGGTGTAGTATTTCCCACTTACCCCTTTGCCTATTTCTTTAGGTAATGCTAGATGGCACAGAGCTGTGTATTGCCAGCGTCTTGCCTAAGAGATCACAGTAGCTAGGATTTAACAGAAATGATGGGTTACGCGTCAAGGCATCACAGAATGTACAGTGTAGAAGTAGAAACAAATGAAAGAGAGCGTGTTACGGTTATGTTACAAATATTTTTCTCTGTTGTAGTTGCTTCAAAGTTCCAATCATTAGCCAGGGATCTTGTAACGAATAATCCCCCCAGTATATTGGAAATGAGCCTGTTTTCCTATAATATTCAAGGCATTTTCTTGCCTGAAGAGCAGGTTTGTACCCCACAAGTTCAGCTGGTTTGCTCTGTTGCTATGCATAGACTTTATAGCGCCATTCCAAGTAGACAAAACCTCAGGAATTGAAAGAGAGGACATGGGAAAACCTGCCATAGAGCGATTGCAGCAGCAAACTGTGGGGACTGTTTGTAGTTACCCACTCTGGAAGAGAGGAAGAGACTTCCACTGTGGAAATGGTTTCTTTAATACCTGACCTGAACATGTCAGTTGCCGTTTATGAATGAATTACTGAATGACACGTCAAGTCTATAAATGGGACATGATTGTCTCGATGGCTTTAATAGTGGAAGAACATGTCACTACATTTTGTTTCATATTAATAAATCTTTGCATCTTATACACGGTGTGTTTACTTTCAGTTGGGATATCTGATACTGACACGCGTATCCAAGGCTGTTACTCCACGAGAGGTGATAAATGACCAAATCAAATGTGTCCTTTGGCAACTTCATGCTATGTGAAAGTAAAACCTCGAAAAAGATTGTTCCAAAGCATAAAAATGTATGAAGCAAAGGCATGGAAGGTTAAAGCTTTGGCAGGAATCTCTTCAACTAACTGCAGCCCAAGGCAGCAGTGGAAAATCTCTACTGGTGCCTCCCATACACAGGAGAAGGAGAAATAAATCTGTTTCCTAGAAAAGCTGCTCATAATCAAGGCTGTCTGAGGTTAGAAAACTCCAGAGTAACATCAGAATTAGGTATGAAGCATCGCTCTGTTGTTGCTGATACACTGCATTCCCTGTTCTTTTGCTGGAAGATGTGACTGAAGATTTCATTGTTTCATGAGAAAATCATGACTGACTTCCTCTTCTCTGTTTGCAGTTGTAGAACAGCTTGTAGCAACCTGATTATGATTTTCAAAACTGGACCCCAGCAAGTGCAATAATAGGGTAATTGTGCCATTCTTGTTTCCATCCTCTGCAGCTTGTCCCCAGTTGCTGCTCAAGAGAGTCTTAAGCCCTAGTGGAAGGGTCTGTTCCTCATTACACTTGTATTCAGCTCATCAGGGGACAGACAGAAGAGCATCTGACAGAAGAGTTGAACTGTAATGGTGTTTACAGGAAGCACGTGCTTACCACGTTGCATTTAATTTGCGGTTCACAAGTAGACTCAAATGTGGTTCAAATAGTCCTACTGTGATTGCACCTTGTTGTTATGGGTAGGATTATTCTTTCAACTCCTCAAACCGAAAAAGGCAAAAGATTGCAAGTCCGAAGATCATTTTGACAGCTACTTAAGGATGTGAGTTGCCTTGAAGGGGGTAAGCTTATATCAAACTAAATTACTTAGAAGTTGAAAAACTCTCAGTGCTGCTGCCTGACAGAGAAGATGCTGCTGTTAGAACCAGCAGTTTCTCTTACTCTATCCTCTTACAAGTCCCTCCTGGAAGTTCTGGCCAGTTCTGTGTGTCTTTAACTTCTGAGTTTGCAAAGCAAAGTGGACTGGCTGGCAGCCACATGAAACAGCCATGTGAAATAACAATAGGCAGCCCAGCAATAGGTCACTCTCTGTAGGCAGGGAGCTCAAGAGTTAAAGTGTTTGATGTAAGTTATGAAGCCTTTCTCTGACGTGTGATATAAACCACCGCCGTGGTGTCAGTTCCACTTTGGAAGTTCGCAAATGTTTTGATGGGTGCCAGTGTGCCTGGTTTAACATTCCCCCTCTGCCGGAGCCAAGCAGTCCAGTCATAATTGTAACAACATGTGCGCTGGTCAGAAATGCCAGGAGATGATTTTGGTGCAACAAAAGGGTTGGAGTTGAGGGTTTTTTCCCTTGTTTTTAACTTGAAGGAAATAAAACAGCTGGGATTGAGGCTCTTGAAGCAAAAGCTGTTTCCTACCTTTGTAGCAGCTGATGCATCCTATAGCGTTTGGCTCTGCTGTGGCTGGGGTACGTGGAAGGCAGGTGCGCTGCCTGCTCAGCCACTGTGGTTGTCTCCTCGGAAAAAGGGGAAAAGGAAACCTAGGAACATCAGGAATGGATGGGCAGGTTTCTAAGTGAGGGCCTGTCACAAGTAGAGGTAGAAGCCTGAATGTGAAGTGTGTTGGGATTGAACCCCCATGGTGCAGAAAGTAGAGCAGCGTGTGGTGTCTGGCAGTAGCACTGCAGGGTTCGTCACAGGGGACTTGAGTTCTCTTGTGGCAATGTAACCACTTGTGTGTCAGCCACTACATTACCATTATGGGCAGAAGTGGAAAATGCTGGTGGATACCACTGTGAGAATGTGACGCTGCGCAAATAATTGCCCGTGTCGGCCCAGATGTTGGGATTAACCCTCCTTCCTCTATCAGGCTACGTTTAAGTGAGCACAGATGGTCATGGCTCAGGCTGGGTTTCTCATGGATGTCTAGTGCCTGGTGTCAGATTGGACAATCCCCAATCTGATTGTGTATCCAGCCAGCTTTCAAGAGGGCTCTCAAGAGGTTTCAGCTTTGAGTAGCTGTCTGAGGAGAGTCTCAAGTTCTCCATTAGCCATTCTTCTTCCTTCTGTGATGCAGAGGAGTTTTGCCTTAGAGCCTTTATCCACTCTGAACTGAATGAGGAAGAACTAGTAAGAATGAAAAGTAGTGGTTGGTTTGGGACTACTGTGTTTCCTGACCAGCTGTGTTAATAACATGCTAGAAAGGCTTGCTTATGGGACACTTACCCTACTCTGAAGAAGTTCTGGAGCCAAAGAAAGGGGCAGATTGCTATTGAATTGCCTCCCAGGCTGGGATTCCCTCTATTTTGCTTTTTCTGCTTATTACAATCAGATCTGTGGACTTCCTGTTCCTAACACCCTTTTGCCAAGGTTCAAACTTGGATCAAAACCCCTGTGATATGAATTGTCCCGGCCTGAGGCCTGATACTTTCCCAGATGCCCCTCACGTGGGATCTTTGAGCATCTGTGAGTCCTGAGTTTGGGACTTTTGTGTCATTCTGTGTAGACACAGTGTGTTGGGTCTCGATGTTGCACTCCTGTGCATGTCTTCACTGTATGTAAGGGTTTATGCAGTTGTTAAGGGCCAGATAAAATTTTTCTGCAGACCTGATCCAACACAGGAATCACATGTTCAACACTTTGGCATTGTATTGTGATCCCCTTTCTAATGCTGTGGATATGAGCAGGTGTGGGGAGCAAGGGACAAAGGGGTTTGCCAGTGGCAACGCAAACAGGGTATAAAGATGTGGGCTGGTATTATAGGAACCACATGCTTGTTAAGTGCCCTATTTAGGCTTGTCTGCGTGGTCCTATTAAAGCGAGCATTGGCTCCTTTGATGGGGCACGAGACTGGTTTCCTTCATCGTTTCCCCTGATTTATGTCCCAGCAGCAAGCTTGTACATCATGGGGGAAAGACCACGTAAGGAGAGAAGTTAGCTAAACCTTACTACCCCCCAGCATGATAGGGCATCAGCGCCTTCAAATCCTTGCCTTTGGCAGCCTTAGTTACGGGGTTTAAATCATACCCTTTAAGATGCAGGTAGAGACACTGAAAAGGTTGGGTGTTTCTGAATTAGGGCCTCAACTGTGTAGTTAGAGTCATTTTCTCAATTAGCTAAACATAAATCAGCATAACAAGGTGCTTGGGAGCACTGGGCAGGTTCAGTACCTTGTCTGTCCTGCCTCTGTCCATACCACTCCCTCCTGCTTGTTTGGCTGATCAGCCAGTTATTTTATTTTTCCATGTTGCTAGAGCTGAACAGTGGGTTTTAATGATTTTAATGTCTGAAGTGTTTTTCACACCTGGCACATATGTGTGTGAGAGGTAACAACTGGGAGAAACTGCTCTTGTGCAGCAAGTAAAGCAGCCCTTCTATGTGGCAGCACCCCATGCAACACCATCCTTCAGTGTCCACAGTGTCCTATGGAATGGCAATGGTGGGTAGTGGCATGAGTGCAGAAAACCCAGCAGCAGCAGGAATGCTTCCTGTGGTGCACTGGGGTCTTCAAGCACCAGAACAGGCTGCCCAGGGAGGGGGTTAAATCTCCATCCCTGGATGTGTTTCAAAGTCATGGAGATCGGGAGCTTAGGGATAGGGTTTAGCGGTGGCCTTAGGACAGTTGTATTAATGGTTGGACTCGATGATCTTGAAGGTCTTTTCCAACCTAAACGATTCTATGTTTTGTGTGATTCTGTGATTTTGCGCTACCGCAGCGTTAGGAGGCTATGAGCCATCAGCCCAGCCAGGGGTAACCCACTAGAAGTTTGTTGACTGCACATGGTATGGCTGAAGAGTCATAGATTGGCTGCCCCTCAGAGGGTTAGTTTGGGCAACAAACTCTCTGGATCCCCACATGATGAGTCTGCTGTGAGTACTCACTGCCTTTGCAACACGTTGGCAGATCCTCTGTCCCAGGGAGGGGTTAATCCAATTCAGACATCATCTTTTTCAAAGTTTTCCAATTAGAATCTGGATTAGATTTCTGAATATCACCCAAAACCCAGCATCACGTTCTGTAGCTGTTTAGGTGATGACTCTTGTTGCTGATGGTGCATATTTCATTGTCTGTCATGCTGACGGGGTCCTAGAGGTTGTGTCTCTGGCTTCGCTATCATGTGAGCTCCAGCTGCTCCCACATTTTGGTGGTTAGCTTCATGGTAGAGAAGATGATACTATTTGGCTTGAGGATGTGCTCATAAAGGACTAGGTCTATTCAAGCATTCTTCTAACGTGTTTCTCAGGTCCTCCAAGAAGAACATCTTACAGCTGTTTGAAAATTTCATGCCTGCTTCTCTGCAGGATTTTCTTCCTGCTTCCCAAACTCTTTTTTTCCCCTTCCCTGGTTGCTAAAATACCAATTGTTTTTTTTTCTGTGTTCCTCAAATCAAAATATTTACTGATGGACTTTTCCCCATGACATCCTACTGCATCCCCTAACTACTGTGGAGTGTTGATCAGATTCAGTGACATTAACCAGTTCTGCAGGAAACCAGCGCTGCCAAACAGGCAGGCTCCCGCTCCTGGATTTGCTCAGCATATCTTGTATTGTCAGTGACAGTCTTTTTGTGAGTCTCTTGGGTTGATGCTTTTGCTGGCAGAACCCGAGAAGCTATTGGAAAACTTCCCTTGGCTTTTGGCAGTTGCAGTCGGAAGTTCACGGTGCTCCTTCTGGCCTTGACATCCACAAAGCTTTTCTTAGTGGGGGAATCACAATTTTCTTATCATGGCCCAGTCCATCTTCTCTGCCCAAACTGCCCACAACACCGGAGACTTTGATTATTGAAACCCTCCCGAGCCACCAGTAAGTTTTCTTCTGTCCTTCAATCGGTTTCCCTTCCTCCTTCCAGCAGGGCCTGAGAAACTTCATGGACTCACCTGTCCTCCAGGCCAGGTAAATACCCAGAGCTCTTCCAAGCCATCAGGCTGTTTAGAAGGTGGGTGAGCACAGGGTGGTACTGGAAGTGCTTTGATTCATAGAATTAAACTTCCATGGGATTACATTAAATTAAATAGATAGGATTAGATTCCGTAGGATTTGGGTACAATCAGCATGGCTTCACCAAGGGCAAGTCCTGCCTGACCAACCTGATGGCCTTCTATGAACAGGTCACAACATTAATGGATGAGGGGCGAGCAACTGATGTTGTTTACCTGGACCTGAGCAAA
>JAOXOE010000698.1:5450084-5531704 GCA_028565055.1 Phoeniculus purpureus
GGTGTACTGTTTTCTCCCTTGGCTTTTTCAAATCAGAACTGCAACCATCTGAAGGCTTACTTCTTATGGAAAAGTAACAGTTTACTCATGTCCTAAATAAGGCAGATCCAAGGAGTGTTGGAAGATGTAAAATGCTTTGTAATGTTGCCACCATTTGTCCTTAAGGCATCAAACCTTTGAGAGGGAATTTTGCTGTGAGAAGCACAGAACAGCATGTTGTATATTTTCATAGTATCATAGAAATATTTAGGCTGGAAAAGACTGCTAAGATCATTGAGTCCAACCATAACCCGTATACTGCCAAGAACACTCCTTAAACTATGTCCCTAAGTGCCACACTTACACATCAGTGTGTTCTCTGTGTGTATGTCGGGTGTGTATGGTGCACTACTATTTGTGTTTGATTTGTTTATTTTCTTGCAAACCACTTGAAATGCAGAATCCCTGTCCAAAGAGCCAATGACTGATTAATTTTAATTGCACTAAGGAAAACATAGACAGATTAAATAAAAAGTGCCCATATAAGAGTGAGCAGATGGTGTCTCTCTGCTAAGATCGTCTTGAGGGTCCTGGTGACAATGATCGACATTTCTTGTGCAAAATCCTGACTCTGCTAAAGTCAGTGTCCCAATGGGGACAGAATTTCACCTCTTAATCTTTATTAGATGCAGCAGGCAGAAAGCAGACTCGTGGCTATAAAGGCTATGACATTTTATGATTCTGACTCTGTAACCACTCAAGCACATGCTTAATTTTGTCACAGTAATAAAGTTAAGTGCCAGCTTAAGTGTTTTCAAGAAGGGGTCTCCTTTACACTTGAACAAGTCTTTATTTAATCATAAATCTGGAATTCCCCCTCTTCCTCATCCCTTCCCTCCAAAATAAAAGAATGGCCATCAAATTCTTTCTACTTTGCTCAAAAATAATTGCCTTTTTTCCCCCAGTTTTTGTCAAAAAAAAAAAGCAAAGGGAGAGTAAGGAACAAGTGAATGAAGCTCAGCTGAAACAAGTTATTTGAGAAAGATTCAAGAAGAAAATTTCCACTTCCAACAATTTGTTACAAATATCTCAGACAATGGCTGTTTAATTACAAAAAGTTAAGAATTTGCACAATACAGCCAAAATATGTTTCCTTAAGTTTTTTAACTATCCTGGACAACACTAGCCTTGTTCTTCATATCAGGGCAAATCCTACCCCTTTTGCAGAGAGTAGCATTTGTGTATTTGTTTCCACTTAACTTTAACCAAAGCACAGCAGAAGGGCAGCCAGTGTGGAAGCACAAGGAGAGGCATTTGAGCTAGTTGAGACCTGAAATCAACGTTTTAGTGGGATGGCACCTAACCAGTGGAATAACTTACCTTAGGATTTATGACTGAAAACTTCCCCATTGCTGCCACTCTTTATGTCAGGAGTGGATGTGTTTGTGAAACTAATGCTCCAGCTTAAACAGACTCAGAAGTTCATTGCAAATTGTGTTGAAGAACCTCTTTTAGTCTAATCTCCTCCCCAAGCCAAATAATTTCATAGAATCATAGGATTGTTTAGGTTGGAAAAGACTTCCAAGATCATCAAGTCCAACCACTAACCCAGCTGTACGAAACCCTGTACCTAAGCTCCATACCTACATGACTTTTAAACACATTCAGGGATGGCAATTCAACCACCTCCTTGGGCAGCTTGTTCCAATGTTTGAAGACCCTTTCAGTAAAGAAGTTTCTCCTAGTATCTAACCTAATTTGTATTGATATTATCCCTAGCCATCTTCAGTGTTGTGCATTATAGTCTTCCTGGTGAATCTACTCCAGGACTGAATTGCTTTTATTGCAAAAAAGCCATTACTTTTTTGGATCAAAGCTAGTTGGTTAGCCATGCTCAAACCTGGATACAAGACTTCAGCTGAAGTCTTCCCAGTGCTGAACAGGTAAGAAGGATGACTTTCTGTTGTTTATGGGGAATGAAGTAACCCTTCCATTTGGTAGTGGTAAGGCTGGTGTGGATAAAAGGATCAATGGATCAAGGGATCTTTGCTGTGCATTACACTGAAGGTCCAACTAGATGGTCGTGGAAGTCTCTCCTGGTTTTAAATCTAAGAGAGAGAATGTGGATGATAAATGTTCAGTAAATGCTTTTACAGATTGTGTTCTCATGCTCATTTATTTTATTTACATTGTGGTTGATATTAATTGGAGAGACAGTCTACTGGGTAGGAGGGAAGCTGAGTAAGTTTAGACTCATCAGGAATCAGGAACTCAAGCAGATGTTGTCCTTCTATTTGGATTAGTGCACTTGCTCTTTCACCCTATTTGGACTTCCCAGAACTGTCTGTGAGAAAACTGGAAGAATGTATACAGCAGAGCCAGTTCTATGAAAATATATCTGAGGGGACAGTCAATCAATCAATCAATCGTCAATCATTCATTCAGTTTGGAAGACCCTTGGGATCATTGAGTCCAACCATCAACCCTACTCTATAAGTTCACCCCTAAACCACATCTCCCAACACTACATCTAAGTGACTTTTAAACACATCCAGGGATGGTGACTCAGTCACCACCCTGGGCAACCCATTCCAGTGCTTGACAAAGCAGTCATCTGGGAGCCGGTGACAAACAGGATGCAGAGTGTGAAGGTTTGTCATGAGGACTCAGGCTGCATGTCACAGAATCAGAGAGTCATTCAGATTGAAAAAGATCTTAAAGATCACCAAGTCCAACCCTTAACACAACTGTCCCAAGGCCATCACTAAACCCTGTCCCTAAGCTTCAGATCTCCATAACTTTTAAACACATCCAGAGATGGCGATTCAACCTCCTCCCTAGGCAGCTTGTTCCAAGGCTTGATGACCCTTTCCAGGAAGAAGATTCTCATAGTGTCTAATCCAAACCTCCCCTGACATAGCTTGTTTTCCCTCACAGTTAAGAGACCCTTAAGGCTGCATGTGCTTGCTGCATTTACCCCACTTTGTATTGCACTAGGCCATCAGTTTTGGGCGGAAAGATGCCACACAAGATACCTTTTAGGAGTTTTCCAAAATGATTCTGACAAGAGTGGGTGTGACTTCCAGGCAGCCTGAGCAGAGGGATTGCTGGCTGTGAAACACAGTGAAGGAATAGTGGAAGACTGTGTGGGGCACCTAGAAGAGGCTGTTAGAAGAACAAGGTGTATGGGGGCAACAGGAGACCTGAGAGGTGGATGGGAACATGAGGTGAAAATATTTCTTCACTCTTCCAGCTGTACTTTCTAGGAGTCTGGAGAACACTGGGGGAAGGAAGGACTGGGGTCTGGGCTGGCTAGCCTGTCGGTAAGAAAATATGAGAGCCCAGGAGTTCAGCTCTGATAATTACTATTTCTCATGAGCTTCTGGGTTACAATAATGGAAGTTTTACAATGCTGTTGAGCTGTGTGTTGAAAAAACAATCCCTCAGCTTTCAACTAATTTAGTTACCATCTGTAAGCTGTTTAGGTAATTCCCCTCATTTCACTTTCCCCATTTAATTTTGCTGGGTATGCCTTTATTACAACTCCTACATATGTATCTGTACGAGCATGGGCTAACAAAGGCGTGCAGCTCAGGATTTTCCACAGAACTGGAAAACATAAACGTCCCCCAGTGTCTCCATGGGCACTATGGGGTGATGACCTGTGGTCAGTTCCTCAAACCAGTGTGTTTTAGACAGAAGCGGAAAGTGCGAAATGCATCAGTAAGAAGTGCTTTGTCCTACATAACCCTAACAATGGTGTTTGCATAGATGAGTTTTATTTTGTGCCTTCTGTACAAAACTCAATTCACTATTGGATTTCAGATTTCAACGTTAACATATTGAAGTTGTCCTTAGTTTACCCAACCCTGGCTAAGTATCCAATCTCATATGATTCATAAGGTTTCCCTGGAACCCAGGAGCATATCACTTGTCATGGCAAGGCACATGGAGGTGACTTAATTAATAGCATTCCAGCATATCCTGGGCTTTATTGGCTAGTAGTGAAGAATTCCAGAAGAAGGAGACTGCTGCAATTGTGACAGATCCATTCTGTGTTTCCTATAGATTCATTCCTGACTTTTTCTCATGTATATTATATTGTCTCTATGCCAGTGCTCATGGTCTCTGAAATGGAAAGCTTTCCTTATAAAGGGGATTATGAGATTAAAAGTATTGCTCATAAGGAACATGTAGATCCTCACTGGGAGGATGAGAGATGTAAAAACATCAAATTACCAGTGTCACCAAATAAAACTAATTTAAGAGATAACAGTGCATTTTTAAAGTGGGTATGTGTTAGATTTACAAACTGCAAGAACTTTCCTTCCCGGTATGCTCATTCTTCCTTTATCATTTTATAATAAGAAAGCCCCTTAAACTTAAAGTTAGTCTCATACAAATGTCACTTGCTAGTTTTCTTGCTAATCCAGAGGAAATATTATCCTAGTGGCCCCTGAGGTCCAATGCCTAGGTGTTGGATACATGATAAACTTACTTGAAGTTTTCTTAGTGAGATATAGTCCTCTAGAGATGGCTGTGGATTTAATTTTTCAAGCTTTAGTACAACCTAACCTTTTAAAAATAAGATTTAAGTTTCCCTTGTCAGGTCACTTAAGAGTTCCTTCTTTTATTTTATACCTTTGTTTTTTTTTTCACTCCTCTGCTACTTGCCCAGACTTCTAATCCCCAACCTCTAGAGGAAATATTTAACTATCTCAAACTCTTCATATTTTGATTAATTTTTTTGTTCCAAAGGACAACACACACACACACATTTGGCTTTGGAATGGTTCTAGTCTGAGAGCTCAGATAGAAATTGCTCATGCAAAGCAAATAGTTTCCAGTCGCAATCACTTAGGTTTCTACTTTCAGTTCTGAACAAAGGGGTTCTTTGCAAATTTTGAGCCACTCCTCTGTGTAAGAGCAGCATTTCACAAGAAGAGGTGTGTTTATAGTCTCTGGAGTCCGTGTTCCTGTATGTTTATGCTGTCCAGAGTTGGGCTTAATCTAGTTTTCTTGCCCCTTGATACTTACCACTTAGTTTTCCAGAAACTGTGTGGAATGTTCCAAGGCTTGTGCAGGATTTAACTACACAGCTCCTGGTGTTGTGAAACTCAGAGACAAGTCAAGGATGAGGGCAAAGTCCCAGGTACATTGCACCTGAAAGGCAAAGCAGAGGTAATGTGGACTGATACTTTCACTGATCCACTAAAAACACTGCTCAGAGCTCTTCGTGACAAATACACACAACTCAGCGTTAGTTGTTTCCTTTTGGCTTGTTTTCCTTTGGCTTCCTTGAGAAGTTAGTTTTATCTTGCCTTACCTTCATCAGATCTCTTCTTCCTCCCTCTAATAATTTAATGACATCTTGGACAAGTCCAGTCACCATTGAAAGATGTGCATGGAGTTTGAAAGTTAATTAGTTTTCTAGAAGTCTGTGTGCTCTGGCTGCCAGGTAGATGAGAGAGACCCATGATAGGGTCTGCACTGAGGGAGTGTTAAGCAGAGTTCAGTTCTTTGGCAGCAGTGAGGGGTCAGCCACTCTGTGCACTCTAATCAGACAGACAGACAGCACAGATGAATAGGCTGGCCAAACTGTCCCAGAGCTGCTCCAGACTGGCTGCAGCACAGGCAGCTTCTTGTCCAGGGTGGACCTTTCATGATAGGTGGCAAGTGAGAGGAGATACAGAACTTGTTCCAGATAGAAGCAGTAAGTCACAACTAGGTATATTGTTGCTCTGTGAATCCTAGAACAACACATTTTCCAGGCTAGTTCTAACTGCCCTAACAAAAAGGTGTCCTCCACCACTGCTGTGAAATATGTTGCTGTACTGGGACAGGGGAATGCCAGTCTGATGTTTTCCATCCTAGCCAGCAGCAGGGAGGGATCCACAGAATGCCAGATCTGAAAGCCTGGATCTTTAATAAGAGAGGCATGTTGCAGAAGGTAAAATTATCTCTTTAACCCATGCACTGCCTACATTACCTCTTCCTTTAGATCTGTGTTATCCATTGCATTCTCTCCTTACTTCCTCAATTAAAGGTTTCTCATGTCACATCACTAGCATGTGCCCTGGTATGCCCAGGATGGGGGCCTTCATGCCTGGGCCTTCTAAGAATTCAGCAACATGGCCACTCTGACTCTGTGCAGGAGCAGCATATAACTGCTGAGAACCAGCGAAAGTGCATTTCCTAGCTAATGGGTTTAGACTGTGTCTCTGGGCATGGCTACTCAGGGAACTGGGCTGTCAGAGAACTGGGGAAGATGCATTTTGGTCTGAGCAGATGTGTCAGTCATGTGCCTTAGGTAGGAAGGATCCAGCTGAGAGGAAGTGGAAAGGCATGTTTTTTCTGGCGGCGTTGTGTGCAGACGGAGCTTTGATGGTGCGGGTTGCCATCTTTCTTTTGCTTTGGCACTGAAAAAAAGCCTCAAGAGACTTTTTACCAACGCAGTTGCATGCCAGAGCTGAAAGGCATTCAGACTAACTTATCTCCCACTTGCTTAGGTTCTCCTACAGGCTCTTTTCTATTTCTTTTTGTGCTGTTTCCAGAATGTGCCACATCCTCTTTACCCTGGCTCACCAAACCACTATCCCCTCCAGTCACTCTTCTTATGTGCAGTCCACAATGGCTAAGACACCCCATCTACAGACCCCTTCCTTCTTGTTTAAAGAGCTGTGCCTGCTTTCTCAAACTCAGAGCTATGGGCTATATGAGCTCTGCATACACACAAGGCTGCAGCTGGCTTAGTCCTTTGTTTTCCAAAACCCACACCCTGCCACTCAACCAGAAGATTTTTGTTTGCTTTCACCTAGAAAGTGCTTTAACATGCACTTGAGCCAACAGAGGGCAATATATGCAAAATTCAATATTGAGAAGAAACACTTTTAAAAGACAACTCTAAGAGGCCCAGCCTTTACTGTATCTGGAGTCACGTATCACAGCAAAAGGCGGCATTCCACGCTGGACCTAAAACCTTCTCAGGCTCCATCAATTAAACCACCACATATGGGGTGGAAGAGACTCAGCAAGGAACTCTCACTAGCGTTCAATGAAAACCAGATGTTGTGGGCACAGCTGTCATGCTTCTTATCAAGAACAACAGAGCAGCCCCTGCTGCAGTTTCATCAGGAGCCCTGCCCTTCCTTCCCTTCAGCCCCAGCACTACTGAGAGTCCCTAACCAGAACCAAATAGACTCCTCACAACCAAAGCATACAGGAGTCCTCCTCAAAATCACTATTTACATTCACATACTGTTTATGGGTCTCCCAATCAGAGTCCCGCTGGGACTGTCAAAGTGCTTGAGACATGATGAGACCAGCTCCCGCTCTGACCTACATATGAGTAGCTTCAGTCACTTCCTTAAAAATGCAATTTAGTGTTGGCTCCAGAGCTAGAAGGTTTAGAAGGAAAGAGCTGCGTATTCCCTCCATTGGGATGAAGCTCTGGCCAATTTCATTTACATGAATTATAATGTATTTACCCATAGGGCTCACATGCTGCGCTCTGTTGCTTCAGATGCTATTCCAGATTGCTAAATTCCAATTGTATAAATGATAACAGATTGCTGCTGTGACTGCACCCGTAGAAGCCCATGGGAATTGTGCAGGATATGCCCTGAAGGGTGTGAGTCACCCTGATCTGCAGGCACTGAACTCTGCTTTGGAGACATGGTTCAAAGCAAGTGTTTCCATGAGAGATGAGAACCCAAGGTTGGATCTTTACCCAAGGACCTTTTTAGCTCTGCATTTCCTTCGGTCCTTTTGCCACAGAGCGATTTCACAAGACTGACTAGTCTGCTGGTGACAACAACGTTATTATTGTTTGTACTTGGAAATGACACGCCAAAAAAACCAAAATTTACCTAAATTTAACTACAAATGAACAAATTAAGTGGAATAGGAGAAATAGCCCTGCAAACAAGACAAACCATTTTGTTTGGCCTGATGTAGAACTTTTTTTCATGTGAGAAAAGAGAACTATTTCAGTTTCTCATCAACTCAAAACACTATTTTTTCTCAGTTCCACACTCAAACCCAAATTATTTTCACAGTAATAGTTCTGAAGACTGCTGAGGCTAATTGGACCCATGAGTGAGTTTAGGTGGGTGAGGATTGTGACTAAGAGTTGTGAACCTATTGTAATATTACTGTTTGCCAGCTCAACACCCAGACACAGGCACATGCTATTGCTCTGAATAAGCCACCGAAGCTGCAGTCAGAACAACACAAGCAGTTGCTTTTCTGTCTGTAGAAAAGCCAGTTGTAAAACTTACCACCTGCCATCGAACCTGCAGCTGTTCTTCACTGCCCTCACAACTGCATGTGTGCTCTCTGCCTGTGCCTCTTCGTTCAACATGATCCTGTGGTTTTCACGAAATTTAAAAACTTCTTGTTGAAGATACAATAAAAACTACTTTAACCACATCTATTCCTGACAGCATGTGCCAGGCGTGAGTGAGAGGGAGAAGAATTAAAAGAGAGGGCTTTTTAAGATAGAGACATCTTCCAACAGTCCTGATCACTTGTGTGTGTGGAAATCAGATTGCAAACCACGTGTTTTGTAAGCAGAACATAGTAATTTAAAGGCAAAACGGACTCTTTGTGACCTGCATGATGTGTGCAGCTAGCACACATGTTTTTCTCTTCTGTGCAGCTGATGTGTTTCAGAGCATGAACTGCAGCAGAGACAAGCAGTTACCTTCTAATATAAAACTGAGTCCATTTTCTCTTTACATACACCGACAGTCCAATATACAGATCTTGCAGTGGCTCATCATAAGCCATCCGATACTTTATTTTAAACCTGCCACCCTCAAGTAGACATCAGCTGCAGGTATTTTAACAAGAAGCCACTCTTCATTTTAACCTGTGATAAACCTGATGCCCTAGAGCTGCCTGGTATCACAGGAAAGAAGACAACAAGGGGAGGAACTGTTTGTTTATGCACATAATTACAAATGTGTTCTTATTTTACAACAGAAGCTGTTGGAGACAGTGACTGTCATGCATTATGTCTGTGTCTACTATTATTTTTGTCCAGTGTCCCTTACTACCAAGAAAAAAGCTGGACTGGATGCCTTCAACTTCAGAAAGAACCAGATGGCCATTTGGGAAGGGAGACTACAGATGAGAAGTGGGTTCACTCACATTCCAGCAGTGATCCTACAAATAGTATGGGAACTATAGTACCTATACTCAAGCCCCACACTTCTTGTTAATGAAGATGTAGGGTATATAATAGTAGCAGATATAGGATGTATAATGTAGGGTATCTAGATTTGCAGCTTCTGAGTAGACCAATACTATTCCTGTTCGGAACACTAGGTTGGGAGACAGCGTGAAGCAGTTGTGAGTTGTTCCTAGCAGAAGGTGTTAAGATGCTGTTGTTGACAAACAGGCAGAGAATATAGCATTCACTTTTTGGAAAAAGAAGCCAACTCTGCTATTTCTCTGGTCTTTTGCAGGCACTTCTGGGTACTGATTTATGTTTATGCCTAATCTTTGACAACAATAGGAAGTGCTTTGAAATAGATTTAAAAGGCTCAATGCTGCTTTGGTTCAGTTATTTAGCTGCTCTAGTGTCTGAGGACTGAGTGTGTGTTCACAGTAACAACAGAGTTCTTTGGAGCGGGGACTTAGTCCTCATCACATGCAAACAGAATAAACAGACTTAGTATTTATGCAGCCTTCTGCAAATCTTCACTCATTTTGTGTGAGGTGGGACTAATGTGAGTCAAACCCACCACTAATTAATCAAAAAGAGTTAAAACCACCATCCAGCCTGAAAAACTAGTCCTGTGAAGTGTTGCTTCTGACACATTTAGAATCATAGAATCATTAGGGATTGGAAGGGACCTCGAAAGATCATCTAGTCCAATCCCCCTGCCACAACAACATTTATGTGGGATGGTTGAGAGTGGTACCTTGGAAAGAGAGGTGCAGTTGTACTCATGCCCACCCCTCCTTTACAAGTTCTATGGTGTTTCAGAAGAACAAAACTCACTTTACTGAGTGACGCCAGGAAGAGCGAGGTCTTTCTACCGCAGGTACTGCTTTAATGCAAACTTTGAAAACTGGAATTGTTAAAAGATACACAGGTTTAAATGGGTTTTGATGATGGCGTAATAAAAGTCATAGTCAGAGATATGCACAACATGATTGCACATAACTTTTTTCCTAAGGAAGGTGGGCTAGGAGTAACTTATGAGACAATTACTAGCAGGGCATTAAAATGATAGGGAGTGATTCTAAAATACGCTGTGTTTCCCCATGTGTATGTAATTCACCAGATTTTCAGAGGGTATAAATCAAGAGATATTCACAGAGGTCACAGTAACTGGGGCACTTCTTACATAAAGGGGGACCGAAATGTGCTGCTTCAAAGAGTTAAGCCCCACTTGTGCGCAGAAGGCCAGAGAAATTGTGCCCTCTTTTGCCTTTACATTTCACATCCTCCTAGGGGACATAAAAGCCCAGGTCCCTGTGGACCTCATGATTGTCAAAGGTGTGGGAAGCCCTGCGGCTGCATTCCCAGCACCCCCCTCAGTGCTGTCCCAGGGTTTGGCTCCACTAGGACACATCGGGTCTTACGTTTCATGCTTGGAGTCCCTGCTATCTCTAAGTAGAGGGGTCACTTTGCTACACAATTGGCTTTGCCAAAACTACAGCCATGCCCAGTGTGAAACATGGTGTCAAGTGTGGAACAGGTGGGCTGTGAGCTCCCAGGGGTGTCTTTTGTCGGTGACAAAGTAAGCTTGTGCTACATCTTTCCAAAGCATTTACGAGCTGTCTTGACTCATCCGTTCCTGGCGCGCTGACTGGCAAGCGGCTGAAAATAGATAAGCAGAGAGAAAGGGCCAGATTTATGACTAAACCGGGACGTACACCAGGATTGTGTCTGGGCCTAGATATTTCAAAATCAGTTGGAGAGAGCCTGGTGTTTTTCTGATAGGTAGATAATCAGGAAGAAATTAGAGACCAAGTTATTTCAGGGGATGGCTGAAATTTCTAAGGCTACCTGAAGAACATGTCCCTCTGTTTAAGAGAGGGATCAGACTTTGGTGCTGTCTCACTAGAGATGACGTAACCACTGCCATGATCCCACTCGCCCCACCCTATTCTCATCTGCACATTTCTGCCTCTCTTCTTGCACTTCTTCAGCAGTTTTAAGCTCTGCACTGATCTGGTTCACAGCGCTGACCAGACAAAAAAAAGCCAATCAGTGTAGCAAGCTGAAGTCACTCGTCAGAGACCCCAACAACAACAATGCATGATGGGGTGGGAGTGTAGAAACGTATCTGTCACTGCTAGGATTACCTTGTTGTGGAACCCCATCAAGCATACCTCTCTGTCAGGACACAGGTAGAAGATCTCCATTATTATTAGGGAGTATTGATTGATCATCAGCTAAATATGAGCCAGCATTGTGCTCAGGTGGCCAAAAAGGCTAAATGCATATTGGCTTGTACCAGAACTAGTGTGGCCAGCAGGAACAAGGACATGATTGTCTCCCTGTACTGGGCACTGACGAGGCCATACCTTGAGTACTGGGGTCAGTTTTGGGCACCTCAATACAAGAAGGATATTGTGGAGCTGGAGCAGGTCCAGAGAAAGGCAACAAGGTTGGGGAACATCTAAAGAACAAACCTTGTGAGGAGCAGCTGAAGGAGCTGGGGCTGGGTAGTCTGGAGAAGAGGAGGCTGAGGGGAGACCTTATTGTTGTCTGCAACTACCTGAAAGGAGCAAGTAGAGAGATGAGGGTTGGTCTCTTCTCACATGTAACAAGCAATAGGACAAGAGGAAATGGACTCAAGTTGCACCAGGGGAAGTTTAGGTTGGACATGAGGAAAAATTTCTTCCTGGAAAGGGTCATCAGGCCTTGGAACAGGCTGCCCAGGGAGGGGGCTGAATCACCATCCCTGTATGTGTTTAAAAGTTGTGGAGATTTGGAGCTCAGGTACAGAGTTTAGTGGTGGCCTTGAGACAGTTGGGTTAAAGATTGGGCTTTAACCATTAGGGCTTTTCCAAGCTAAACAATTCTGTGATACAATGATTATTGGTAAGACCTCTATGTATTGTGGTTGTATGGCTGCATCCTCCACACCCCCATCCCAGGTAGCTGCTGTAGCACATGGCACATTACTTGCGTCAGCTGTAGGCTGGATTGGGAAACCACTTGCACTTCAAAGGAAAATATTTTTCTGATTAAGATTTATTCACTGATCTGTTCACTAACACATTCACTAACACTAACCATCATGTAAAGTGGAACATGGAGCAGCGTGCCGGGGCAGTTAGGTGAGAACAAGTAGTACAAGGTGGTAGCTGGGGAAACAAGAAAGGCATTAATAGCCAGAGATGGTTTTACTCCCTAGAGAAGTAGAATCATAGAATCATTAGGAATTGGAAGGCACCCCGAAAGATCATCTAGTCCAATCCCCCTGCCACAGCAGGCTCACTTCACTGGAGAAGTTATACAATCAGAATCACTCTGGGTTGGAAGGGACCACCTGATTATCCAGTTCCAACTCCCCTGCCATGGGCAAGGACACCTCACCCTAGACCAGGCTTGCCAGAGCCTCATCCAGTCTGGCCTTAAACACCTCCAGGGATGGGGCATAATAAGTAATACCAAAGCAGAGATTGACTGCTCCAAGGAAGCAAGTCATCTTGGAAAACATCCTTTGATTGATGCATTGCTAGATGTTGCTTTGCAACGTCCATAGCTGAATGAGGAGTGATTTTCCTTGGTGGATGCTAGGTCTTAGAAGCTTAGTTAGATGTTTGTTGTGAGCTGCAGTACTGCTAAAGACACATGGCAGCCCTTTTGCATTGGAAACATCCAACTTTCTGACCATGTGTTGCTGTATTGCGATGTGCTTACACCGAGACAGCTGGAAGAAACAACTTGCAAAGGGGAAGCCCTCCTCGTTACAATGGGTGGAGATGAGTGCAGTCAGTGCAAAGCCCCCACCTCTTTGCTTGACCCCTTTGCAATTCAAAGCTGTACCACAACAAGTGCCTGAACTACTAAGGGACAAACACTATTTCTTGTAGTCCCTTGAGGGCCTGATCTACCTCTGGGACAGGACATCCTTATGATATACAGCTCCTTTCAGCAATTTGGCATTCTCTATCCTAGAAGCAATTCAGCTTCTCACCCTACTCTCCCTCTTCTAGAACATTGCTTGCTCTAGTGGCCTGAACCTCCTTCTAGTTTCCAGCCAATATTTTGCAGTGGTCTCAGCAGAGTTAGCTCTTTTCCAACCTAAACAATTCTGATTCTGTGATTCCATATTTCTCTAAGTTTGTTAATGGGTGTTTATCTCCTTTTGATCTTCCTCATGTTTTGTTAACTAAAGTAAAAAGCTTCCACTTTTCCCTGGCTTTACTATTCTTGTGTTCCCAGAGAGCAATTTCTTCTAGCTAGCCCCTGCTGATGAGATAGCCTGTACTATTTCAACAGATTAAATGAACCCCAACAGATAGTGCATAGACAGTGCCTTGCCCTGCTGTACACAGTGGCAAAGGAAGAAGTTGAGTTGGAATTTCTTCCCAGTGAGGGTGACGGAGCACTGGAACAGGCTTCCCAGGGGAATTGTGGAGCCTCCTTCACTACAGACATTTAAAACCCGCCTGGATATGTTCCTGTGTGACTTGGTCTAGGTGATCCTGCTGTGGCAGGGCGATTGGACGCGATGATCTTTTGAGGTCCTTTCCAATCTTGACTGATTCCATGATTCTATGATCTTTGCTTGCCATAAGCACAGTTTGTTAGGACACACAGGTTTTGAAGACATGTCCATGTTCTGGCTTCTGGCCTTGCTCTTATGTGCCCTGGACTGGGAAACAAGGGAAAGACAGAGAAACAATATCACTCTGTGCAATGTAAAAGAGGGAGGTGGGAGATCCTGGATGATATCTGAGTTCCTTTGAAGTTATTAGAAGTGTAATTGAATTAAAGCCACTCTTTTTTGAAGTCAATATACTTTTACCCTGGCTAAGCAATTTCCTGGTTGAGCTTTTTATCACTTTCCAGCACCTGCTCATTTCAGAGGATGACACTCCAGTGATGACTCTGAGCTAGTGCCAACAGCCAGCATTTCTCACTCCCCTCTCTCTTGACTCCACCCCCTGCACAGCTCTTGACACGCACCCCGATATAGAATGACAGACAGCACATTGCCACAATTTAAATGAAGCTGCTGCCTTCAGCCTCTTTGGAAGGAGCGGTCCTGCAGAGAGCAGCAGCCACAGTAACTGCCCACCCTCGCAAAAAAACCATCATGGCATATAAAGCAGCACATTTGGCCTTTAAATCACGCTGGCACAAGACAGATGAAGAACTCTGTCGGCACAGCATGTCCTTCGTCTTGCATACAGCCATCCGAAATGACTTCTTTCAGAGTTACCTGTATCTACTGGAAAAGCTGCCCCTAGGTAAGTGGCTGGTGAGCAGGAGCATCTGTGGGCGTGCGTGATGGTGTTCCACAAGGATGTGTCATGTTAGATGTCAGAGTGCAGACACAGTAGTGACAGTAAGTAGCAGTTTTCAAATCCCAGCTAGAGAGAGGCTCTGTGTTGGCTGAACCATGCAGTACTGTCTCAGCTCCCTCTAATTCAGAGCCCTGTTGTTTTTAGCTAAATGCTCTGTGGATTGTTAGAGGGGAGCGAGGGAAAGACCACAAGAGGAAAAGGGAGTTTGATTTTTGGCTGACGGTTTTCTGGCTTGGGTTTTTTTTTTTGGTCACCATTTAAGTAAAACACTTTGGAACTTGGAAGGACAAATGCAAAACTAGCAGAGCTGACCGGACTTGCTTTCTGTTGCCAGATACCTGTTTTGTTGGCACTCACTGTGTCCTTACCCTTGTCGTTTGTAATTGAAAGGGAACGATTTCTAGGCTTTTTTCAGGCTGTTATCTGTGTTATCTCTGTACTCTTTGTTACCCGTGAGAAAAATGCTTCCAAAACATTCGTGTATAGACAAATTTCAGTGAAAGTCCCTGGTGCATGGTGCTAAGATATTTTTTTAGA
The DNA here is from genome assembly GCA_028565055.1 of Phoeniculus purpureus. NCBI lineage: Eukaryota > Metazoa > Chordata > Aves > Bucerotiformes > Phoeniculidae > Phoeniculus > Phoeniculus purpureus. The sequence continues at coordinate 5,465,103 of JAOXOE010000698.1, forward strand.
TGCAAGGAATGAATGCCCAACAAAACCCAGAATTTGCCCAGGATGACAAAGCTAAAAAGTAGACTTGACTTATATCTGCATTGTGGTAGTGTGTCCCCTTTTAAAGCACAGTTATTCAGCCTCCACTCAAATTAAGAACTGTAAGAATTTAAGATGTAAAGGCTGTGTCTGTGCAACCTGTTGAATTACACAGTGAATTCTTGAGCGTCCTTCATATCTGAATGATCCTTTTTGGCAAGTGAGTTGTCTTACCTGATAATGTGAAAATAGTTTCACATAGGCCCCTGTGAGAACTCTGCTTAAGATGGTAGAATTTGTGAGACCTATAAAGAGAAAAAGCATTTCTGTGTTACCTTAGTGTTATGATTTGCCTTTTCTAATGCAGCTATTTAAAATTAAACACAGAAGATAAATCCTATCCCTAGTGGTAAATCCTACCTACCACTGTAAACAATGGAGAGGAAGAAAAGATGGAAAGGAAATAAAGTCAGTTATAGGTAGGCCTATGGTATCTCAAGAAATCTATGAAAATGTTATTCTTTCATTTGTTTTGAAAATAAACACAACACATTCAAAACTGAGCATGATTTCCTACTGTGTTAGCAGTAGGAAAAATTAGTGCAAGTCCTAGTGGATAATTTTAAGCCTAGAAGTTAGCACTATGAATGTATAGCTTAGAATTTCATGTAAAAGATCCTGCATCATGCCTGTAGCTTATGACTGGGTCACAGTAAATATTTATGAAGACTAAAATACCTTTGGTTTAAGGGCTGCAAATGACTAAGAATCCATCAGCCCATCATTAAGTTGTTTCCAGGGCTAATTGCTTCACTCTTGTAAAACTATATTTTATTTGAATTTCTGTTCCCAGCCAACAAGCTTTGTAAAATGTTCCTATCAGACTGAAGATCCTCTCTGCCAGGTTTTTCATGACCCGAATCATTAAAACTTCACTAAAGAGCTTTCAAGATCATTGCCAGCCTATCCAAATTAGTTGGACTCCATGGCAAAGGTACTGTGAGTCCAGCCTTCATGTGAACTTGCAGTATGTCTTTTACTCCATGGTTATTGTCATGCAGTAAAAGTGTGCATAAGGACAGGGACTGGGGAGGGTAGCTGTGAATACATATCCAGAACTCTTCACACCATGCTGGGATGTCGTGGGCTGGATGGCAGACAATCAGATGAGTAAAAAGTGGTTGGGTGGTGGAGCTCAGAAAGTTGTGGTCAAATCTCAAGGTCAGTGGAGTACCACAAGGGTTGATCCTGAGACTTGTCCAGTTTAACATCTTTACCAATAACCTGGGGGCGGAGAGACAGTGCTTCCTCATCATGTTTGTAGATTGCAGTCAACTAGCAAGACTTGTCTGCAAGTTCTAGGTCAGGACAACCATCCAGAGGCACTTAAATGGGCTGAAGGAAAGAGGTAGTGGGAACCTAAAGAAATTCAAATTTGCTGAAAGTGAAAGGCAAATGCCAAGTCCTGTACCTGGAAAAGGAAAGTCTTTGGCAACAACAACATAAGCTGAGCAATGACTGGCCAGGGAGCAGCCCCGCTGATAGGGAATTTTGGTAGACAGCAACTGAACAGGGACCAGCCACATGTCCTGGCAGTACTGGGCTGTACTAGCAAAAGTGTCACTAGTTAATGGAGAGAAGATACTGTCCTCTTTTATGCAGGAGTCATTAGACCTTATGTGCAGAGTCTTGAAGTGTCGATACAGGAAATAACAGAGAATGAGTTGGATGACCTCCAAGGTGGTGAGAGAGCTGGAGCACATGTCTGGTGAAGAGAGACTAAGTGAGTAAGGCACGTTCAGCTCAAAGAGACAGCTTCAGGGAGACCAAACATTGGCCTCCCAGTACCTACAAGACCGTGAAGAAGAGGGAGCTGAGTTCCACACAACAGTGTGAGGCAGGAGAACATAAAAGAGACAGTGATCATAAACAGAAACAAAAGAAGTTCAGGCTGTCTGTAAGGAAAAGGCCTCTTTCCCTATATTAAGTCAAGCATGGACCAGGTTGCCCAGGAAGGTTGTACAATTCTCCATCAGTGGAGGCTTTCAAAATCCAGCTGAATAGAGTCTTGGTGAGCTTCATCTGACCTCATGTTTGTCCCTGCTTTGAACAGGAGTGTGGACTAGAGACCTCCTTAGATCCCTTCCAAGCTGAGCAGACCTGTGATCCAGTGGTCTCTGTGATGGAGAGGACAGAATATGGCAGGTCTGAACATCTCTACTGAATGAGATTTTGCAGATAAATTCAGAGTGGAAGTGAGCAGAAATGAACTGAATGTCTGAAGCTTCCAGACTGGCTGTGTAAACAGTATTAAACGATGACAGCAGCAAGACTGTGACCTGCCTGGGTAGTTAAGGGTGGACTTAACTAAACATGAATCATAACACTGAACTCAAGCCTGCTGTTGAAACTTGCAGTGCTGCCCAGGGTCCGCAAGGTAGGAAGCTTCCTTCAAGCTAAGCTAACTCCACACTAGGCTCAGTGGCAGAGCACTTTTTGGCCTGTTTACTTCTGAGCTGAGTGTATCTGGTATTGCAGCCTGTTAAGAGAAACATGTAACTTCTACAGACCAGGGGAACATTTATAAATAAAAGACATGAGTAACTTTAGGCCCAGATCCAACAATGTACTTAAATGTGTGTGAATGCCCTTAAGCCCAGTGGACTTTAATGGAGCTACTCAGATGCTGGAAATTACGCACGTGTTTACATGGGCTGTGGGACATGGTGCCAGTGGGGTGAGATCTGCAGTGGAAAACTTAGATAATCTCTCCATATAGACAACTATTCCCTTGTGTGAGGCACATGCCTCTAAGTAAAATCTGCTTTGGGGGTGGGCTGATGTTCATCCTCTATAAAATACACAATTTAAAGGGTTTTCTGACCACAGTAGAGAGGTGAATTCTGCTCCACACCCAGATAACTATTTTTCAACTGATGCACAAAGCAGATGTTGCATTTAAAAGGGAACCCTCAGCCAAACTGGAATTAGTTCAATATCTTGCAGAGAGCAGTTGGAGCCACAAAATAATGTTCGCAAATAAAAACTTCAGAAAAATTACTTGCAACATTTACTTCTGCCAGGGAAATTTAGCTGAGTAAACCCTGCAATCAAGAACTGTAAGCCAGTCTACTGCAGGTTTGGATCGCACCCAGTCTTAAGTGTTCCATTTCTTTAGCGATTTAGATCAGATGCACTGGAAAACAAAGTTTTGAACTGAGCCATAAGAAAATTTTCATGTTTTGGACTTTGCAGGGCAAAAGGTCTTAGGTGGATACTCCCTGTCTAGCCCATGGTTTGACATTCAGCTGTACATCACCTCTCTGCATCCAGACATGGTATGCAGCAACTGAAAATGAGTGACCTTTAGGGAGCTCGTTCCTGTCCTCAGCCTGAGTTTGCAGTGCCTTCAGTTTAATCATCTCCACTTGGGAGACTTGCCAGCAGGTCCAGCTGACAGACCAAGCATGCCATGAAAAAGTTTCTTACTGTACTAGAAATATATTTCTAAACTTGCACCTTTAATGTTACCTGCCTTAACACTGAAAACCTTGTCTGTGAAAGACAGCTGCCCTCCCCCTCCACCACAGTATCTGGAAGACTTGCAGTCTCCCTCATCCTGCCCTGCCAATGCTCTGCTTTACGACATTGGTTGAAATTGGGCTGTGTATCCGTTACTGTAGTTAACAATACTCACAAGTATTTCATTTCCTGATGCACAAGTCCCATACAGGTCATGGTAAAGAAGATGCCTCTGACTAGACATGTCAGTCCTGGGATGAGGGCAAGACATGCTGGAGCAGAGCTGCAAATCTAACTGTGACCAAGGACAGGCATGGCTCCTCACACTTCTCTTTTGGAGTAGATTCCTGCAGACTGGCAAATCTCCCTCTGCCTCTGGTCCTGCTGCTGGATCCTGTGTGCCACTGGAGGTCTGCAGGAGAAGCCTTTGGGGACAGTTCCACCTTATACATTGGCCTGTGTCCTTGTGTGCCCTCCAAGCCTGGCATAGAAAGCTCTTTGCAAAGTTTGATGTATGGAGAAGACCCTGTGGATGCTAAGCCCAGAGCAGGTTTTGGATGCCAGCACATAAGGCAGAGCTCTGGGGCCCCAGCTGGCCTGGGAGGAGCCGCAGTCAGCTGGTGTGTGCATCCAAGTCCCAGCAGACATTCTGCAAGGCTGATACTGATTCTGAGTGAGAAACCTGAGAGTGCACACTTACAGATCTGATATCCTGAACAGCATATCATCCCCATGTGTTGCCTCGGGTCACACTCATGCTTGAAGTAGAAGGACTGTGAATATTTGTTGTGCACGCTGCCAGCTGTGGTGGGCAGACAGCCTGTATATGCCTTTCCTTTCAGTCTAGCCGAGCAGGATAAATCACTGTCCCTTGATAGGTCCATTAACCAAGCCCTAGAAATCATCTCTGGACTCTTCTATGGAAGATCTCACAAAGGCAACACACAAGGATTCAGTTCTGTTCACCAGACAGGCTGGCAATTGAAAAGGAGAAAAAAGAGATGCAGAGAAAACAAGATGCTGCCACTCCCTGGGGAAGATGGAGATCATGTTCTGGAAGAATCACGGCCACCAATGGAATCTTTCTCCTGGGCCCAGGAGCCGCCCTCGCTAAGCTTTGCTGGAGGTTGGCTGCTGCCCGCTTTGTATTCATTTCTTCAGCTGAATGGTTTCTTCTGAATATGTGAATATAATCAGTGGAGTGTGTAAAACTCCCACGTTTGACCCTTGCTGGGCTCAGTGCTTCTTGTGGCATAAATTTCTCAGGCATAACATAAATGTGTAATGGATTAAAGCTTTAATAGTATCCGTTCAGCAGTTGACTTAAGCAGGTGATGACAAGAGGGGCTGGTAATGCTGCTTTTGTTGGATGAAGGATATGCTGGGCATGCTGCTTATGTGTAACCCAATAGCACTATTCTGTTCCGAGGGGTCCTTGGTGGTAATTATTCCCCATCCTACTTCCTTCGTCCCCCCCTCATTTGCCTCCAAAATGTCATTCGCCTGCTGAGGATGGGCAGGGACACACTTATCATTCCCTGCTGAGCTTGCTTGCTCTCAATAAATACATTCCAGGCTTATATTTCGGGTCTCTGGCCTAGCTCTCATCCTTTGCATGATGGACATCATTCCCACTCCCCATTCACAGCGACCCGCAGCGCTCCTAGGGCAGCTTAAAGATGCTGTGACAGAGCACCACTTCCTGATCCTTCTCTGTACAGCACCCGCAGGGAGCTGTCCCTTTCTCATGTCATTGGCTGTGAAGATGTTTGCTGTTGGATCATTTACAGTTCCTTGAGTGGGCTGGGAATCTGCTGCAGAGTTGGTCTCTCACACTGCAAGGTGGTGCTCGCAAGGGCTCATTCCCAGTGTGACTCTGTCCCTCCTTACTGCTTAGATTCCACAGTCAGGCTTGTCACTGTGTTTTTGTTGGAAGGTCTGTGTACCCGCAGGAAGATGCCTGGACACGGGAGACAGAGGTGGTGGTTTCCAAGCAAATAGCTAATGGTCTGCCTCAATCCAAGTTTTGGAGCTGTAAACCTAACTGCTTTTGCGTATCTAGTAAAGAAGGACTCAGGATAAGCAGGACAGGATCAGCAGGATAGACCTCATCTTTTTTAAGACATGGAGAAAATAGTCCTTGACCCAGTAAAACTCACAGGTTTTAATAAAACAGCTTCAGGGTTATTATTGATGTATATTACCAGCAAAACGGCCACGTAAGGAAAAGAAACATCCAAGCTTCTGGCATGCAGAAACTTTCCAGTATATCACCCGGTGATTATCTTGCTCTTGAACCGTAACAGATGAAAATTTAGGACTGTGTCTTCTAAATTGTCTTCCCCCTGCCAAATACTCATTTAAGTGTGAGACTACCATCTGGTCTTCGGCTCAGCTTACTTGCTGTGCCACAGGCTCTACAGTATCACTAAAAATAACCCAGAGCAAGTGCCTCATTCATCCACTTCTCTTCTAGGGGCACTCTCTGTGTAGCTGTCAATAGCTAGAAAGCACCTATGGAAATCTGTAGAACAGTTAGGTTTGTGATAGTGGGACTGATGACACTGCCAGCAGTAAATGCCACCCACAGCCTTCCAGGAGCAAATCAAACCCCTTGTTCTCTTTGCTATGCATGTTCCCTTCAAACTTGAGATGATTTTTCATTGTCATGAAAACATAGTGTTATGACAAAAACATATGTCTGGGCCTAGGAGCCACTGAATTTGCCCAAGTGGGGGCTGTAGCCCTTCACATCCTTTTCTTCCACCTTCACCTCAGAAACAGAGATTTGATGAGTTAAGGCTCAACTCGAGATTATAGATCTGTGCCATCATGCCTCCAGAGCAATAAACTAATCCAGCAAATATCTCTCACTAACAGTAAAATAGTGATTTATCTGCTTGCAGTGAAACTTTACGCTTTGACAAGTCAAGTTATCAATGGGGAGATGCAGTTCTACGCCAGGGCCAAACACTTCTACCGGGAGGTGCCAGCCACAGAAGAGGGCATGATGGGAGACTACATTGAGCTCTCCAATACAGACATTGAATCCTCCAGGGAGTTTCTCAGGAAGTTTGTTGGGGTGAGTCATTTATTCCCATCTTCTGCAAGAATCAGCGATGCTGTGTCAGAAGTGACGTGCACCGTGGCCAGTCACATCTATTTTAAATGGCCCTGTGTGGTCATACTTGATATATGGCCACATGTCACACCTGCACTTGGGTTTAGTAATGTGTTCTACCTTGTCATACACTGTCATGAGTACACATTTTACCTGGCCTTATATTATTATTTACCTGGTTTACATCCTTTTCTTAGGCTCCAAAGCTGAAAAGGGGATTGTGCAAGGAGTTCTTAGAGCTCTGTTTGGGTGGGAGATTAATTCTCAGTGCAGGATTGGGACCTTTCATGGTAAGAACCTTGCTGGCTTCAGTGGGAGATCTGTCTGTGCAAATTCCTGCAGTTCATTTGGGAAAGTGGCAGAGACTAAATGCTGAGTTTCTGTTTTGCCTATTTATACATATTACTGAGAATGTTGCAGATTTCTAATGATCTGCAAACATCTTCAAAAGTCTGCTTTCACCTGAGATGCAAAGAGTTGATGCCAAGTAGGATTTTAAAAGCACTCACAAGATCATTTTGGCACTTCTGTTTCTGAAAACCCTGTTGATGACTAAATGTGTCTTTGGGAATCTGAAAATTTTTAAGAGTGTGGCCTGATGGTTTTCTGACTGCCTAGCCCTTCTTGGAGGAAAAGCCCCCTAAATTAGCTCTACACTGGTATCAGATGCTAAAGAATCCACTAAGCTACAGGAAACCATATTTCTTGAGTTCTCCTGCTCACAAAATTACTAGTTCTATATAATGCTACCATAGATCTTTCATTCTCTGCTCAAATGTACAAATTTGGGATGGTCAGATGATCTTTTGATATTCTTAATCATGGAATCATAGAATCATTTAGGTTGGAAAAGACCTCTATCATTTGGGTTGGAAAAGATCATCAAGTCCAACCATTAACCCAGCTGTCCCAATGCCACTGCTAAACCCTGTCTCTAAGCTCCAGATCTCCATGACTTTTTAACATATTCAGGGATGGCGATTCAATTCCCTCCCTGGGCAGCCTGTTCCAAGGCCTGATGGCCCTTCCAATGAAGAAGTTTATCCTAATGTCCAACCTAAACTTCCTCTGGTGCAACTTCAATCCTTTTCCTCTTGTCCTATCACTTGTGACTTGTGAGAAGAGACCAACCCCCACCTCTCTACATCCTCCTTTCAGGTAGTTGACAGCAGTGAGGTCTATGGAAAAAAAACCAACCCCAAAAATGTTAATTAGAAGCTGAGTATAAAAAGACCACAGTTTAAGTGGCTTGGGATGGAAGAAGAGCATGGCTTAATATTAGATAAAAATTCTATACAGTGATGAAGGGCAACTGATGGCAAAGTTTCCTGTATGGGATAGAAGGAGCTTTGGGGCAGTGAGCCAGCAAAATGCAAGTGAACAGCTACATTAAAAAAACCCCTAATGATCATTTGTATTATGCTAATACCAAGAGGCTTCACTTGGCATTTCAGAGCCTCACTGTATCAGGCTTTGTTCTACAAACACAGTCTCAGAAAAAATACAGAGGCAGTTCAGCAGGGCAGCGGAACCTGGTGTCAAAATGGCATTTGTGGGAAGAAATGAAATGCCACTTCCAAGTCTAGAGCCAGCTCAAGACATATTCCTTAAATTCTACTTAAGTCTTGTTGTAAGGCCATTTGTGGAATTCGGGTGGTGCATAAGCATGCACTTAGGGAAAGATTTCATGTGCCCTAGACATTATATAGCTGCAGTTTCCTGAACGGCAGGTTTATATCATGCTACTACGCTTTTCTTGTCTCTAACATCGGAAAAGGAAAGCTGTACAGTCTGTAGCAGTTTCACATGCCAAAGAGAAATCATACCCAATGCATCAGGTGTGATGACAGACACAAAATACTCCAGAGCAGAGTTTCTGCTCCTATTATTAGCCAGGGATAGAAAAGATACTCTGAATGGCCAAGATCAAACAAGGAAAAAAAAACCCAACAAACCTAGAAAGGAATCTGCACCTCCTGCTAATTCAGATTTAGTTTATTATGGCCTGTCTTCTCTTGAGATACAGTCAATTGGTTATGGTATTTATGGTTTATTTTCCTTTGTTACTACAGCAATTCGAACCCTGCTTAAGCAGATACTACTGGCTTTCTGTAGTAGTGACTTCAGTGTAAAGCTAATCTGAGTTATGTCTTCCCAAGGTCGTGACTCAATTAATATTGTTTTTTCCAATAAAGTGATAAAGATAGAAAGAAAGCACTTTGCTTCACCCTAATCCAAACTATATTTTCTCTTTTTAGGAGAGATTTAACAAAATCAGAAAATAGGAAAATTAGTTTCAGCTCATCTGATTGTGTTTTACTTCGTTTTTTTTTATTGTTTTACTCTCTGAAACACTCCTCGTGTTGTTTTCAGGAGTTCAAGTCAGCTCCAAAATGAAAAGAAAAGCTCTTTAGAAATGGAAAGTTGACAAGTTTGGGATTTCTTTCCTTGAAAGTTGAGAAAAAGAAGTATCGTGACATTTTCAACAGTCTTTCCCATGTTTTTTTGGCTATAACTATTCTCTAGATTTGAAAGATAAATTTCACAGAGAGTTTTATTCTTCCAAGACTTTATTTTCTGGCAAAAAAATCTCCCTAACAATCCTTTAGAAACAGTTGCCCAGTTCCACTCAAATTACCCCTCTTGAGTTAGTTTGGCTGGTGTGGAAATGCCACACAGTGACATTTCCCTTACATGAGTGATGTTGCATACCTTCATGTATGGCATTTCTTAGCGTGATTCTTAGCACCGCCGTAAACTGAGCTACAGATTTCTTTACCGTTGGAGAATTTATCTCGCCTGGACACATGGAAGGAATTACAAAAAGAACTAAGGACTTTACTTATATTTTAGCCTGTCTCCTTCCCAGGCGAGTCAAACTGAGTTAAAAGTGCCACTGTGCTCGAATTAAGAGGTTTTATGTGTGTGTGGGCAGAACTCAAACCAAGAGCAACATGACTTGAGCCAGCGGTGCTGTACTGACAAGCTCTGGGCTGTCTTAGCTACAGTCACACTTGAAGGGTTATCAGCAGAGCTGTAGCACTGCATATTTATGGCCACGTATTAATGCCAGTTAAAGCCTTTATGTCCACATAGACACCATGTTTTCAAGTGCCTAATCCGGAGGTAATGTGTAAAAAGGGAAATAAAGAAAACAAAGAAACCATTAAGTCAGGAGCAGTTATGAGCTAAAGGCGTGTGAAATAAATACAGATGGAGATTATATTAACTTTCTAGCTCAGTTTCTGCCCTAACCACTTGCTCCCTCTCTTCCCCTCAGTTCACCTGAACTGGTTACTTGCTGAATGAAAAGCTTCTCAAAGCTGATTTTTTTCCTCCTGTTTCCCCAGAGGGATGTTGTTGAAAACCTGATTTTATTTTATTAATTTTTTTTTAAATTTAGAAAGAAAACTACTGTGATTTTTTAATTTCTTGAACTCTGATTTATTTTTTATTTATTTATTTTATTCACTGGCTTTCTGCCCTTCCAAGACCTGAAGAAGCGTCAGGAACATACTCTACAGCTCTTTTATCCCTATGGAAATTTGTGAATGTCCTGTTTGGCTTTACAGATGGATTTTTGTGTGTTTGTGTCCTAAATGATAGTGATTCTGAGTAATGGGAAGCAGGTGATCAGGGGAGCAGTCAATCTTAAATTTGAAGCCTGTTCTGGCTTAAAATTTTCATTTACACTATTTTTTTAAACACGGAGTCTGATTTTCAACTCTATTAGACTTTTGGGAAAATGATTGCCTTCCAAAGAAAATGTTAATGCCCTGTCAAGGCTCTGAGCACTTCCAAACTGAAAATATATTAGCTGAACATGGAATTATGTCAACATTTTCTCTACAAATGGAGCTGTGGTGCTTCAGAGGGCTTCTCAACTGACTGCTTGACGCTCTTGCTCCCTTTCAGTGAAATGTAGGATGAAGATTTATCTCCCATGATTGTTCTCTTTCCTTGTTTTTTGATAGCAAACAGAGATGTGTCATCAGATGTCCTTGGTGTGACGTATCATGGGAGATTCCCCATTCTGAGTGAGGAACTGTGTCTATAGGTTCTCTGAGACACAAATGTCAAAGTTACACGGCTTTTTGTCAATTTCTCTTATTTGCTTTGAGAATTCATCCCATCTTAAGGATCTTTAGTTAATCACATGAGTGTGGGCCTGCATGTGTCTGCCAGCAAGCCATATGGAAGTCCACCTTGTAAAGATCCAAGACACACTCCTTTCTCCTTTCATGAGCAACTTGTTGCAGCTTAGTCTGGTCCTCAGTAAAAGCCACATGCTCCAACATGCAATGTGTGAATGAAGAATAGCTTACTGTTTCCGGCTAACTACAAACAGGTACTCTCCAGAGCCCAGTAGGATTGAAGGCTTGTGGACTCCTGCACACATCGGGAGATTAATCTTCCTAGGTATACAAATTGGGACCAGCAGCCCTGGAGACTGATGAGAGCCCTTGAGGTCCTTGTGCTCTTTCTACAGTTACTCCCTGTAACCAGATGCTCAGCTGGGCTATTCATAGTCATGTCATTGGTGGTTCTGTCCTTTGACCTTAATAATCTACTGAATTACCCACTGAAGCAAGGCCAAAAAAGTGCTGAGTTATGTGATTTATGCTTGGTCATTGCAGAGAGGGACTCCCAATAAGCAGGAGGAGCAAGAAGACTCTTCCTGGGCTTATTTCCTTTAAGAGCAGTGAAGGTACAGCAGAAATTCTGGCCTACAGCTTTCACTTCAATGCTCAGTTCCATGACAGGAGAGGGAAAACGTGTTTATGTTTGCTTTTAATATATTTGTTTAACAGATAGCTTTGGCCAAGGGAGCTCCAATCCCACCATCAATGCATGTACAGTCTTAAAATATCTGTTTTACAGAACAGCAGCAGGCTCTTAAGAGTATGTTTATAGTTAGAGTGAAAACTTTAGGGGTGAAATACAGCTTTCACTGTAAAGCTCCTTTTACAGTGACTATTTTCTCATAGACTTAGCCTTTGTGCCCCATTTTTTCATGTCTGATCTCTGTCCAGAGTTGATATCTATGAAGAAGAAAATAACAGCTAAGTAAAATCTACTCAATTGTCTTTCTTGTCTCTATGTCTAAAACAGATATTGTGCATATGGCTCCCATCCAAACTTTCTGAGTTGTCCTAAGTTACCTACAGCTCAAAGTTCTTCATTGAAACACCATTCCTTTTGGAAACTGCACACCCAAGGATGTTGTGTATCTGCAGAGATCTCTATCCATGGGCACCTTGGGAGTTCTGTGCTGCAGAAGTTACTTCTTGCATGCAGTATTTAGTACATGCTGACTTTTTTATTAGGACTGAGAGTGAGACCCGTCTAGCCACATAGTTGTCTGTGAGGTATGAATGTTTGACAGATGAAGATCTGAGGACTTTACAGAATGTTAGGAATTGGAAGGGACCTTGGAAGATCATCTAGTCCAACCCCCCTGCCAGAGCAGGATCACCTAGGTCAAGTCACACAGGAATATGTGCAGACAGGTTTTAAACATTTCTAGAGAAGGAGACTCCCTGTGCATTTCAGTGCTCCGTCACCCTCACTGTGAAGAAGGTCTTCAAAAAGACCTGTGGATCTTCTGAGAGAGCCAGAATCTTGTGAAATATTACGTCTCTTCTTATGGAATCGCAGAGTATCTTTGATTGGAAGAGACCTTTAAGATCATCATGGCCAACCTTCCTTATACCAAGCAAAAACTTTCTTTGCACCAACAAAAGCAGGACAGCAATAAAGAAGTCCTATCAATAGCAGCCTGAGAAGAGAGTAGCCTATTTCAGTTCACACATAGGTACCCAAAGCTGTATTGCTGCTGTCCCAGGTTCTTATGAGCCTTGCAACAGTCCTGCACAAATAAGGAGATAAACGCTAAGCTTGGTGGCTGTACTGGGTAACACCCTAGCTATGATCTTTCAGGTGGTATTTTTCAGATTTCAAATTATTTTCTTGCATCCCACAGGGGGTGGGGAAAGCTGGCACCAACCGTGCCCTGGACTGCGGCTCTGGGATCGGTCGTATCAGCAAGCATGTCCTGTTACCAGTTTTCAAGAGCGTGGAACTGGTGGATATGATGGAGAATTTCCTGGCTGAGGTACCAAACTACCTGCAGGGAAAGGAGGACAGAGTTGAGATGTATTATTGCAAAAGCCTCCAGGAGTTCACTCCAGCCCCACAAAGATATGATGTCATCTGGATTCAATGGGTTTCAGGTTAGTTCATGCTGATTCATCTGTCCCAGCAACTCGGAGAACTATATGGCCTGTACTAAAGTTGACGTTAAAAGAATGGTGTGACTGTGAAGGAGGTTCTCAGATTTTTCTGGACAGCTTCCTAAAATCTCACAACTGAGAGTTCTCCACAGCTGCGTGCACAGTGGGTACAACTAGAGTTGTGTTCTTTCAGGTCACATAAGAAGGAAGGTACCTGGTATTGGGGAGCAGCATGCATACTAAGGTGCAGCCAAGGAGTGAGCTTTATAGAATCATAGAATAATTTAGGTTGGAAAAGACTTTTAAGATCATCGAGTACAACCATTAATCTAACTCTGCCAAACCCATCACTAAACCATGTCCTTGAGCACCATATCTACATGACTTCTAAACCCTTCAAGGGATGGCGATTCATCCACTTCCCATAGCTGCTTCCTAAAGATATCCTAGAAGTGACCCAATTAGTTCTAAACTTTCTAATTCTAAAATACTTCTGTCTGAATTACTGAGCTATAAAAAGCAAAATATATGGGTTTTCTCAAGTTGGAATCTGACTTAGTTGCTAGTGCTGGCCTCACCTGTGAGCAGGGATTTCCAAACCTGATGATTATCAAGACCTGGTGGTATTTCAGGAAACAATCTGAAAGAATCCATAGTGCACTCACCAGTATCTATACACCAGATCATGTATCAAACATGCAGGGATGCTTATTAAAAAAGTTCCCTTAACTATGTGCCACAGTACACCCTCATGTAAGAAATATCTGCTGCTGCTTCTACTGCCACCCCATTGAGTGCCCTGCAGCAACAAGAGCGCCAGAATGGTAACCAGATAATGTGGGCTAAGTTCCTCACCAAAACAAGTAGTTATTTTTCTCTAGAAAACATGCTGCAGTGCCTAAATGTCTTTCCAGAAAGAAGATTTTCTCCTAATCTCTGAACCTAAGTGTCTGCGGTGCAGTCTTAGCTGACAGAAGGACAGGAGGAGGCCTGAACAACTCCTTCTCCCCAAAAACCTGAAAAATTTCTTGCTAGACAAAAAAAAAGATAAAAGTAGAGTGATGGATTCACACAGGAGATGGTTTTCTTCAGGAACACTTTGTCATCCTTTACACATTGTCTTAAAAGTTAACAACACTGAGATTTTTACAATGGGTCTTTAGAGCTGTACAAGAAAATCAGTCTAGAAGAGTGTCACTTTTCTTTGTATTTCTGCTTTTCTTTGACTGTAAATATAGATCCTGCCTCATCTTTTGAGCAAATCTGAGTCAACATGAGACAAGTGAACTAAGACTTGGCTGAGGCTGTGCTCATCGGCTGCGTGGCTGCTAACGAAGGGAACATATGACTTTTCTTCAGCGTGGTCACAGCTCTGAATCAATTTCCTTTATCAATTTAAATGAAATATGTAGTTATCTGAAGTTTTAATCAAATTGCTACTTCTGTTTTGAATTTGGCTGAAATATGCCAACAAGCTCAGCACCTTTTGGTAAAGCAAAGGCAGAACTGTGTGGTAGAAAGCAACACCATGGAGATCAAAATTTCCTGGGAAACTAGGAAATTTAACTAGACTAAAACCTAAGTTAAGAGAATATTGAATTCCAAATTAGGTGTTCAAAAGATTCCATTAATCTTGTTGATGCAGTCTTGATTATGTATGTCTGCAAGTACATGATCCCAGGCTGTTCATTTATTATGAAATTTGTGTTTCATATAGAAATTGCCATTTTCCTTCAACTTGAAAGATCCAGGTTCAGGCTTTGGGGCTTATTTTTCTTTTTCTTTTGGGGTGGGGGATGGTTAAAGAAACCTGACATGCTATGTCCAAATGTGGTTTTGAAATGACAACTTCCATTTGTAAAAGTTTAAATCTTCCATCAAGAAAACCAAATATTATGACTAGAAAACACAAGCGATTACTTTTTTTTTCATGATTTTAATTCAGTTTCTGACCATCTGTCTTTGTTAATTCATTTTAGATGTTTTACGTATGAGAGTTCTCGCTCTGCTCTTCTCTGCACTACTGATCACAAAGTAACAGAAATATTGATCTTTGAGAAGGATAAAAAATCAAAACCTCATGTTGAAAAAAAATACACTTTTAAAATGTGCATGATACATGCAGAAAACACACCAATAATATAAAGAGTTTAGTTGGCAGTTTGGCAGGTCTTGTGTTCCTTGCTGGATCTTTGATTTAGAGCTCCTTTGACGGGCACATAATGTTACGCAGCGTTACAGAGGTTTGCAGCATTAAAAGGCAGAAGGGAGCACTAGATTATCTAGTTTGACCTACTCGATGTCACAAGCTGCTTTACTCGTTCCTTTACCCTTGTACTGAGCCAGTAGTTTGTGTTCAATTAGAACGTGTCTTGAGAAATACAACCATGCTTGAGTTGAGGACTTGAAGAGCTGGTAAACACCATTTCTGGTGGTAGTTGCCAATGGGTAATTACTTACTTGCACTTTTAAGCAGTTGTCACTTATTTCCAATATGGATCGGTCTGGCTCCAGCTCTCTGCCACTGATTCTTATTATGGCTTTAACCACCAGATTGAAGAACCCTTCAGCACCCAGTATTTTCTCCACCATTCCCATTGACTTCTGTCCATATCTGTTGCTACTACTAATATGGATTCCAAATATTGATTTGAGTTTGTTGATCTTGTTGATTTGCCCAAGATTTCATAATTAAATCTGGCAGGACTCGATCTTCTCCTGCAAGCAATAAGGCATGGAGACGCAGGTCAAGGCACCATTCTAATGTGCGCACGGGGGGTCTGTTTCAATGGTTAAAAGTGATCTATTTTCCATCTTTTCACCTGTAGGATATCTGACAGATAAAGATCTCCTGGAGTTTCTCATCCGGTGCCAGAACGGCTTGAAGGATAATGGTGTTATCATTCTCAAAGACAATGTAGCCAGGGAGGGCTGTGTCCTGGATTGTCTGGATAGTAGTGTCATCCGAGACCTAAACATCATCCACAGCCTCATTGAAATGAGTGGACTCACCATCCTTCGAGAGGAGAGGCAGGAGGGATTCCCTGAGCAGTGTGTCCCTGTCTGGATGTTGGCTATGCAGAAAGGCCCTGGCCATTCCTGACTGTGTAGCAAGACTGCAGAGACTGGACTATGGATGAACCACGGGACTGGGAAGGAGAAAAATACCTACTAAAACCCTCCTAACCATGCACTGCTACTACTGCAGCTCTAGGACAGCAATCCCTAAGGGTCAGGAGAGAATTAAAATCAAGCCAGTTTCTCCAGGGATAGTCCATTTCTAAATCCTGCCTGCTTCACTGTTTCTAGAGGGGTCAATAGTGGACAAAACTCAATAACAGGAAATAATTAGGTCTGAAGTTTCTGTGGTGACTAAATACATTTTGGAGTGCTCTGTGGCAGATGTTAACAAATAAGCCTGTGTTTTATGATGGCACTTAGATCTTCTTGGAATTTAAGCTGGATCTGGCAGATCACCGAAGCAGGACATTCAGATAACTTCTGGAAAATGTAACCCAAATTTTGAGTGTAATCACTACCTGTACTTGAAAATATTTAAACCATCAAAATAAGGAAAGTTTCATCCATTCGTTGGCATCAGCTATGCAGTTTATTGAGGGTTTTTTGCATTTCTGTCATTTGGACAGTGAGACAACCTGGCTAATTTTCCATTTTTAGGCACCACTTTACCTTCCTGAACAACAGAGATGCTCGAGAGGTTTTACACTCCAGGGAAAAGCTCAGATGACAAATCTATGCATGTTTGCATTGAAATTTTGGGGAAAGATTGTCCCACAAATTCTATTCTGGAAAATAGTTTTTCAAATTGTTCACAGTGGAAACCACTTGAAAGCTTAACTTTATTATTCCTACCACTGTAAATGTCTGTCTTTCCCACATTCAGAACGAGTCTGGCACCATATGCAGAGCTAATGGGATTTCATGGGGTGTTAATAGTAGGACTGTAAGAAGAACTAATACAGTATTGTATTAATTAACAACTGTACTAAACTGCAAAGGGTGTTACTGTAACCCCAAAGCATCTATGATTTATATTCAAACAGCAGCTGTACAAGCCTGGGTTTGAAAATCCTGACACACACCCCATCTCCTTAGGGCTCACAGAAATGTCACATTTAGCTTCTTGTCCTCTTCTTATAGGCACAGAAAGTGCTGTGGGTGACAGTTCATTATGCAAATGTAAAAAAAGTCCGAATTAGAAATTCTGCTTCATTCTGAATAAGGACTAAAAGAGAGAATTTTTAGATTCTTTTTGAAGGAAAGCAACACAACCACAGGTTTTTCCAAGTTGGTTAAAACTTTTCATTCAGGCAAAACTGTTTCTTTTGAACTGGACTTTGCACGTAAAATATTCATGAAGTGCAGTAAAAAGCAAATTAGATGTGGTTTGCTCAAAATTTTAGGAAGTAACGATAACACTAGAATGGGCTGTCCTGACTGTCAGAATTCTTACTGTGTTTTAATTCTCCTGAAATGCAATTCTGGCAAAACTTACCAAACTCTCTGAAGAGCTGCATTATGTCAAAGCTCTGTGTTCTGATGGACAGAGGTTCTAGAACACATCCTCCACATGACTGTAGGCACCACTGTCGTCTCAGACATTGTGATCTGTCTTACATTAACTCACATAGCAGCCTGAAGATAATGAGATCAGGGAACCTCTCAGCTGGATTTTGGTTCACTTTGCCATCCTTTGATGACAAATCTGCAGTTTTGGTTTTAACTGCATAACTCATCTTCCCTAGCGATACAGCTGCATATGTTGAGAATTTCCAATTATGGCAGAGGGCTTCCTGCCATCAAATCTTATCCAGTAATTGTCCTCTTAGCACGCCATCGCTAACTGTGGCATAAAGGAAAACAACCCTGATGGTCTGGTGACTATTGTGCCGTGTCATATAGCCTAGAAACCTATCGTTCCCATGACACAGAGGCTTCTGGAATGTTTTGGCTAATTCTTCCATTCTCTTCAACTGGTAATGGACCCTAGGTGAAAACTTACATTCTGGAATTGTCCCCAGAACTAAGTGCTTCAAATTTCCTCAAAGTGACTACACTGCTTACATTCCACCGAGGCTGCTACAAGCTGGTGTGGTCTGTGTGTGCACAGGAGTATGTGCAGGTATCTGGAGGAAAGCACAGTCTTTTCCTTTAGAGGAAAGAAGCATTCAACCTAGAGTTAGTAACGCTGATTAGCAATAACAGCAGACTGTTTAGAAGACTTTATGTGGATCACAAATTGATTTGTCCATCATCATTTTTTCTTCCAGCCCTAAACGTCTGCCATTGTGCAGAATACTTGGGGACTGCTGGAGTTCCTAGTACTTTCGTGTCTGTGCCGGGCATATCTGAATGGTGTTGGTCACTACAATGGCGAGAACAGCATTGTGGAAATCGGGATGTAAACAATTTTATACAAACCCAAACAGCCAGAAAAGACAGACTGCATCAGCTGTTTGCTAGGCAAGGTGCAGCTGAGTAGTAAGAGACATGGTTCCAAGATGAATATAGGATGTAAAGTGCTTTAGCATGAAAGGTAGAATATAAATGACTGGTATTGTTATCACTGAAACACATTTTTCAAGACAAAAGTATTTTTTCTGGGTTCTGTACATCCTTCCTCTTTGAACTTTCAGTATCCATAAACATATAATGAAAGTTGGTTCCTTTAGCCATGGGAGAACAGAGACAAGTAAAATCTTAATTTAGTAGAAAACCCCATATTTCATGGTTGCTACATTCCTGGAAATTAATGTTTCATAGCTATGTTGCTTCCACAATAAAACATTAAAGCTTTTCTGGTAACATAATGAACCTCAAGAGCAAAGAAATACAAGCCCTCCAGGGACTTAAATGCATGAGATTGCTGCAGACTGAATAATATTTTGGTTTCCTTCTTTTCCAAGATATATTTTAATTCAAGAACTGCCAGTCAACCAGTGTAGGCCACCCTTAGCTGTTGATGAATTTGGGTAAGGGCCATTCTTGGCTTACAAGTTCATGGCTCTTTGGACTCCACCACAGTATGTAATAACAATGAATCACAAATTTCAAACAGAAGATCTTGCTTAGAAATCAGCTACGTATCAGTTGCTCTTTGCTGAGTCAATAATCAACTCAGTCTCTCTGCCTTGAGTCTCAGGTTATTTAAATAATGCATTCAAAGAAGTCTTTCGCTCTTCAGTTTGCAGTGGGAGCTTGAATCCAATTTGTTTGCTGCTTATTTACCATTTGTTCCCAGTCTTAACAGTTCCACAAATCTAATTCAAGATCAAATCTCTAGCTGAATCGAGGTTCACAGAACATTCAGGGTCCTTCAAGCTTAAGCCCTTATTCACCACCAACAGGTCATTAGTGAAATACCCATTTAGTCCTTCTCCTCTGATGTTTCCCCCAGGCAACCACTACTCAAGTAAACACTTGACCGAAATGCAGTAAAACCTACTTCTGCCTTGCCAACTCCAAAGAGGTTGGTAATGCTTTGTTTCCCCATGTCAGGTCCGGTGCTTTTACTGGGTGTAACTGAAGGACAAATGTTATCTTTATTATATGAATGTGAGGTTCCTTGCAACAGAGATTCTCTACACCTGACAGTAGCCCCCAAATGCTCCTGCAGCCCAAACAAAATGTAAGGAAGCAATTATTACAGTAGTCTGAACCATGATCCCAACTGTGCAGCTCCATTAACTGTCAAAGCACGAGGTGTTCGTGTTCTGAAGGCAGCTTAGACATCACAAATGTCCTTTTGTTCCTAACTGGAAGAGAGAACCATCATTTCAAAACATATTGCTGAATGTATGCTCTGGAATCTTTTGTTTCACAAGTACTGTAATGATCGTATCAAATACTTCTGTTTGACTTTCTTGTTTGGGTGTTTTGTATAATCTACTCTAACATGTTTTGTGAGAGGAAAATGCAGTACATTAGATGGTATTGTAATAGTTGAACTGAAACGTTTGTTTCTTACGGTATACACTAATAAAATCAGAATATTCCCTTCCCCCAAATACAGTGAAATGAGCAGCAATTTCCAGAGGAAACTAATTTCAAAAGGAATGGTCCTGTCAAGAAATATTTGCCCGAGCTCTTTTTCTTGAGTCATATCCTATCCTTCCAGCAGCTTCTGTGTGCCTGGTCTAGGGAGTAGCCACCCCTGACGCGGAAGAAGAAGAAGCTAGCACCTCCAGAGCAATTCAGACCTCCTCAGAGCTGAACTGGCTTGAAATAAAAGTCTCCCCTCTTCATGGTGGTTGTACAGTGGGAATTAAAGTGCATCTTCATTGTTAATGTCAAACAGAAGTTCCGCGTGATTTTAGGAGCTGTGTCTGTCAAAACCAGAAACAGGCATGGACTTGGATAACCAAACACCCATAAGAAATCAAAGTCATAGTATCGGGGCTACTACATTAATGGGAGCAATATATCACTGTGTAATGGCAACTGACAAAAGCTTTGTCAGTTATTCCACTGAGTGCCCTGAGTACCTTCATGCCATTCACTTGCTTTTTGCATTCTCTTCATCCAGGCTCCCCCGAGCATTTCCAATGGCAAATCAGACAGTAGGCCTGCCCAGAGGAACTTCACTGTTACGTGTGATTAAAACCAGTTGTGTTGCATCCCCATCCCTCTTCCCTTCCTTTGATGCTTCTTTCAACTTGCCAAGAAAATCCCGCCTCCACTTGCCAGAAATGATTTGTTCTCTGTGGACATCACCACATCTCACTGAAGCAGAACAGATTACCTTTGATTTTAAGAGGAGGTAATTCTGTTTATCTGAGAGCAATAACAACACGCCGTATTTCAAACATACAGGTTAATACCCGTCTCTTTCAATTGATGTCAAGTAGGCACTCCCAGACCTTTGTACCAAAGAAAGATCATGTTCTCATCATCACCATAAATTATAATATTAGTATGACGCTATACATCCCTTGAGTCGTGCGTTATCATTGTGGGATAAGGAAACTGAGGCACAGAGGGTGATCTGGGCTTCATTACCGTTTTACCTAAGTGGTAGCTGTAAGTGATTAACACCTCCACAAATCAGGCCACTATAGGAACTACAGAGTGTTTTGCAGGCAGACATAAACTTATTCTCTGGTTGTGCTCAGAGCAGATTGAAACAGCATGGTTGTGGTTATCCTGCTTATTAGGCCAACCTGATATGTTCTGCAAAGGGAAGGCTCAAATTCAACATTGTGCTTATGAACATAAACAGCTTCTGTTCCTTTCAAAGCATTGGAAGAACAACCTGGTGTGTGCCTACAGCAAGCTAAAGATAGAAAACTGGTGGAAAGTCTCTCTTCCCTGTATTCCTCTTTGAAAGATGCTGAATTTGCCAGTAGCTCAACCTGTTGTGGTATTTTCAGACTCCGGACACGAAGGATTTCAGAGGCATTTCAAGATGCAGAAGTCCTGTAAGTGGACTGCAGCTTAGGAGATACCTATTGTTGTCATTGGATGTCCCTGTAAGTCTCTGAAGATTTGTCTCGTAGGATTGTCGGCTTCACACAAGTCTACATTTTCAGCATTATCCAGGAGATCAGATTTGAAAGCACTGACGTGCCTGCGAGCAGAGCCAGGCATCCAGAGAGACTTCTACAGCATTTCGCCAACTCAATCTAAGTTTGGCATCAGCAGGTCTTGAAAAGCCCTCAGGCAGATGTAGGCATCTTAGGTACAGACAATCTCACTTGATTTAAGACACCAAATATCTAAGATAATTGTCCCCAGTGCCTTTGCAGTCAGTGGTGAAAACCAGCCCCATACAGGAGACCTTTGTGGCAGACTCATGCACTCACAGAACTATTGAGGCTGAAAAAGACCTCTAAGCTCATCAAGCCCAGCCTATGATCTAACATCACCACATCAGCTAGACCATGGCACTAAGTGCCATGTCCAATCTTTTCTTAAACACCTCCAGGGATGGGAACTCCACCATTTCCCTGGGCAGTCCATTGTAGTGTCTAACCACCCTTTCCTTGAGAAAGTGCTTCCTAACATCCAAGCTAACCCTACCCTGGTGCAGCTTCAGGCCACAAAGCTAGACAGATAAATTAAAGATCCAAGCAACAACAAAGTCCTTCTGAAAGCTCCATTCAAGCATGTCACTTTACAGTGACTTGAGCTGGTTTGTAGGTCCGTTATGCCAGATTATTCCCCTCTCCCTAACCTCTAACAATGTCCTGAGAATGTAAAATCCCACTTCAGAGACTTGTCTCTTCCAGACCTGTAGCAAGGATTCCCAAACAGCAGCACACGTGCCACAAGTGCTGCCTACAAAGTGGTACCCAACACTTTCTGAGCAGCCTCCTCTGTGCGCAAGACCTGACACTGCTGGGAGCAGCTTCAGTTCCTGCTGCTGCTGCTGCTGGGGCAATCCTCTCACACTTCTCTAAGAACAGAATAACAAACATACAGTGTCATCACATCCAGAATGTCAAAAAGCACAGATCTAGCTTCAAAATCGTTGTTTGGAAGATTGCTCTCATTGTGTGCCCACACAGTCAACAGTTGTACAGATGTATATGCATGCATGTGGCATACACACAGCTTGCATTGGCTGAGGTGACCTGTGGTCCTTGCAATATGCGTGGCTTGCTAGCCTTTCACAAGGCGTCTGCTACAGTGGCACAGGGGCTGCTACGTAATTTGGATCTCCAACCACAGAAAGAAAAGGTCCATCACTGTTTGCCAAGGCAACTGTTTCTGGATCAGCACTGGATGTCATCTGCTCAACCTGGCTCCATTCCAGGACTCCATGGCAGGATCCCTTGGGTGACACCTGCCATGTCTCACTTGTAAAAACCACTCAGATCTGCCCTAGCCTCTCTGAATTAACGCTGCTTGTATCTTAAGCCTCTCAGTCATGCGAGGATTTTGTAACGTGGTACATAGGATCAGCTAAGATGACCTCATGACCTTGCAGTTCCCTCCTCTATGGCTGCATGTAATCACAGGACACACCAGGCGTGAGATGCTTCTCACCTAATTTGGACATCTAAGAGACATATGTCTGAGGTTAAGGTAAATGTCAAGACTTCCCATGATTGTCACTGAGGATAGTCAGCAACTCACATAAGACAACTCCTCTCCTGCTATGGTTATCCCTTTCACTGTAAAAGGAGCCTACAGAAGCCATGTTATGTTCAGACGAGTAATTCTTAGGTGCTTAAGGGAGGTGAAATGAATTCCATATCGTGCATATAAGAATTCATGGACCCCACTCTAAGACCAGTCTGTCCAAGTCTGTTCTTTCTCCAACAGATGTGGAACTTGGATCTGCAGACCCAGCTGTAAAAAACTTACAGAGCTGAAAGCCTCTACTGAGGACCAAAGTGAAGGTTTTCAGAACTTGCTTCGTCTTGGACCTTTCAGCGTTTTTAATTCAAAAGGTATGGGCATAGATCTTCCTGAAAACTCAGTTACACTGATGTTTGGCTTATACCTCCCCCAAACAGACACGATCAGTTTCCTGCAGGGTGCTTTTTAGCACTCTGGATTGATCAGTTTACCAGTGATCCAGGGCTGACCCTCTTGGGTCTTATTAAATAACGCACTAGTTTTATTTATGGATCGGTAGACGAGTGCATTGCTAAGTAAACAAGTGGCTTCTCCTGAAGTCAGGGTGCCATTGGCAAACTCTTAAAAATCCAACCCATAAAATAAACAGACTCCAGGAGTTACCTGTGACTCCTGCCACTGTAGTAACTTCAAGGTAACAAGAAGTCAATAAACCCCCATCTACAAAATCCCCACTGGGATCCAGCAACCGAGACGCTGAAGCAGCAGTCATCAAGAGGAACTAAGTAAAACATTAAAGTTCCCAGAGGAACGGTATTTGGGCTGCCTTGATTTGGTGAGAGAGTCAGCCCTGACCACTTCCCAAAGGCAAACAGTAGGACATGGAAGAGGCTTCTGTTTTGAGAATCTCTCTCCCTTCTGTTTGGAGGGAGCTCTCTAACTTGCTTCCTCCCTGTGATTAGGCTGAGTATCATCCCTAGCTGTCAGAGCAGAAGGACCCTGAGCCAGTCAGCACTTCCTCACTCTACGCTAAGTAATTTCACTGCTAAGGTAGAACTAAGTCCCTGTTGTTCTGTTCTTTTCGGTCTTGTAAGATACCTAAGCTAATGTCTGATAGCACCTTCAGTCTGCAGCATTTCCAATGTCAATGGGCAGACCAAACCCTGCCTTTGCCCTAAGTCAAACAGATCAGTCACTGTCTGTTTCTGCCAGGCAGCTTTGTCCTGTCAGTCCCAACAGACAGCAAGAAGACAAATACCAGCACACAAAAGGTGCCTGAGCACATCTTAGTGGTGGTCCAAACAAGCCATACAGCACCCAGGACAGGTGCACATTCTAAACAGAAGATTTAGGAACAAGTGGGCTACTTTCTGTCACTGCCTTCTCAGGCAGATAGATCTACTTACAGTCTGGCTTTTATGGTCTCTATCACCTCAGCATCAGAGCGTGTTGTAATAATTAGTACATTAAGCCTTTCCAGCCTTTCTGTCAGTTTTGGAGGGTCTAGTTAGCTTCATTACAGGTACAGGAACCTCAAAAGTCAGAGTGTATTGATCTCAACTTCAGCTCTTCAGTCCAGCTGGCTATAGCTGCATAGTAACCAGGGAAGCAAAGGTAGTGCTTCTGCCAGACTTTTCAGTCCATCTGATGCCATCAGGCAAACCTGACATTAGAAATATCCAGTCTCTCTCTGCTGAGCAGTGATTTGGTCTTCAGCTGGGACTGTGTACCTGATGTCAAATGAGTGGAATCTCACCTTGAGGGAAGAGGGGCTTCAGAGACTTGTTTCTGTTAGAGTAGGGAACAAACCCAGCAGTCCTCAGGCACAGACTTGTGCTCTACTCTAAGCCCTCTTCTCTCTTAATTGTGTAAACTAAGGGGGTTTGGTTTTCGAGGATGGTAAACAAGAATTTAACTGCTTCCTCCCTCCTCCCAAATAACTTTCCCCGAAATTAGCAGAGTAAACAGAGCCCTGGCTCTTAGAGAAGCCTTTCTGCTTGCTGTTGGTTTTGTAACTGATCCTCTGGAGGAAAACAAACTCAAATTTCTGCTGAAATCAACCCAAGGGAGCCTCGTAGCAATAACTACCTAAGCAGCCTTAGACCCTGCTCCTGCTCCACTGTGTCTTGTGACAGGGAGTGGATACCCACCCATGGGTGAGTTTGCAATCCTGTGTGACAAAGAGGTGCTGGAGCAGCTGGCACGCACAGAGTGTCTTGGTCCCCTACAGCTTTGTGCCCTGTGTCAGCCAAGAGCGGACAGAGCAGTATCTGGCACCTGTGAGCACGAGTCAGGAAGAAGCTGCAGCTTCATGCTATGGGAGTTGCAGAGGTGGTAGCGGGGAAGGAGGGAGATGATAGGCATAGAAAGCAGGAGACTTGACAGGCTGGAGTACTTTCAAACACCTTCTTGTCAGAAGGGCTTTCAAATAATGACATTTTAGGAAATGACAAACTTGCGTTTGTTGTTAACACTATTTAAGACTCAACTGTGCTGTGAGGGTTAGAAATTTATCTTTCAAAATGAGAATTCTCACGTAACTTGAGAAGGTAGAAGCGGGTCTAACCTGCCTTTGCAGATTGTCCTTCCTTTCTGTCCCATGACAGTGGAAGCACACAAATAGCCTGATGTACCCACAGGATCAAAGATCAAGGCAAAGGGTGACAAGTAAGGAATAGGCAGAGCTGTAATGAAAGGGAAATCAGGGATTGTGCTACTCCTCTGGACTGGGGAATAGTGAGAAGCTTTCTGTCTATTACATAGTGCAGCAACATCTTGGAAGTCTCCTTTATGAATGTTTTTATGGAAGGTTAGAACCAAAAGCACAGAGCAACTTAGAGCACTTTCATTCATAGGTCTTAAAAGGCGCAGTGCAGAGAGGAACATACGGTAATCCTACTGTAGAAGGGAAAACAATGTCCCAGAGCATCAGATCACTGAGTAGCCAAGCCAAGAATCCCACCTGAACCAATCCTGTCTCCAGACAAAGCTACCACTTCCCTGTGAATACAACAGGTAAGTTTTCTATAGGCTGGGGCTAGTTTTTCTTTGGCACGTACCTGTCCTTCACAAGGGAACTGAGAACGACCGCTACTGACCAGCCCTCAGCCAAAGCCTAACAGCTGCTAGAGCAGGGCCTGCAAGGAGAGCGTCTTGGTATGGTAGGACGTGAGTTCCAGCCAGGGCGGCTGAGGTGAAAATCCTGCACAAATCCATATGAGACACCCTTGCAGCTCAAGACATCCATCAGCTAATCCTCCCTTTGGCAGTCTCCCCACTTACCCTTTCCTTCAAAGGAGCTTGGATTACAAGGACTGCTGTCTTAATGAGTGAGACTCTGAAGGAGACTGGTTTCTCCAGGACAAAAAAAGAAAGTCCATTGCACTGTCTGGATCACCTTGGCTCTTAAGAGAACGAGGCATCTGACAAACTGAGCCTCAGGAGGAAGGTGGATACAAGCCCAAGGAGCTGTGCACACAGACGAGCTGGGGCTGAGAGAAGCCAAGTGACTTGTCTTGTGCTGCAAAGCAGTTGTGACCTGAGCTGGGCACAGAATGTGCATGTTCAGTCTTGAGCAGATTGTGAGGCCAAGGCCCTGGCCATTCGCTGTCACTGCAGATCTAGTGGTGTTCTTTGGCAGAGGAAAGATGTTAACTCAAGTTTCCTGGCCGCACTCCAATTTGAATGACCATATTCCTGCTTCCTTAAACTTCTGCTTCACCTAATCAACCAGTTTTGACTGTGTTCTGATTCCCTCAATCGCTCGTTGCTGTTACTTATAGAATGGCCCATCTTTCACCCTGGATCTCAACAGATTGTGTTGCTTAAATGATCTCAGGTTGTGAAGTTGTCTACCGTGACATTCCCTGTGCTGGAGAAGCACATTTGCAAGTTGGGTTTCCCCAGTTGCTCCCTTCCAACTCATGGAAGTGGGGCTATTGTAAGAAGGATGGTGGAGTAGGGTCGTGTCCTACTGCTGGAGAGCTGATGGTCTTTCCAGTTCCTCAGTTCCTCTCGTCACCATTTTCCCTTCAACCATTGGAACAAACTGCCCATGCCCCTCTAATCAAATAAATGTGGAATTACCAAGAGGCCCCATATTCATATCCTGGCAACAAGACAAAAGTGAGTCTACTGAGAAGTTTGTAAACAGAGAGTATTTCTAGCAGTATATACCGTTGTGTCTTGTTCTCAGATGCCCATACCAAAGCAACTACTGTACAGGAGATGCTGACTGGCTGGTGAGCCTTTTCATTCTGGAGTAATGGAGTCTGTGAAGAGCTCAGCTTCCAGGTGTGGAAGAAGGTGAGTGTGTGTGAGGAAGAGAGGCTGGGACATGTGTATTTGGGAGGGTAACTTTTCTGGGCCCGGAGCCTGCTTTTTAATTTATTTGGTGGTCCGGGAAACGTCGCCACATCACATTCTTCAGCTCCTATTTCTACTGAGGCAATTACATCACCCGGGAGTCTTAGCAAGCCAACAGGGATGCAACTGTACAAAGTGCAGGCTGGCCATTTCATAATGGCAGCAATGTGGTTTGTCCCTAAGACAAAGTTGCACAGGAGAGGTGGAGGTCTGGGTCCAGCCAGGGTGATGCACACCCACGGCCAACTCCGAACTTTGAGCCAGCTCACTGATGGTTTTTTCTATGTCTGCTTTTACCCCACCCGAGAGCTCCTCGCATCAGGTCCAGAGACACATGTGGCCTCTGTGTTCATGTAAGCACAACAGCTGCTGTTTCTGAGTTTCAGGGAAAAATGCCCAGAACAAGTACCAGGGTTTTCCAAGTGGTAACTCCAATGGTCTAGGAAGCATTTTGATGGTCGAGGGTTGCAGAGCATCTTGGCTTGTGTTTTGCAAAACAAGGATGAGGGATCAAGGTCTGCAGGAGGTGGAGCAAAGACTGAAATACAGAGTTGGGACAAAGTGCTGAGGGCTGAGGGAGTTGGAAAGGAAGTGCCTAGAGTGGGGATTCCATGGTAGAGAATCAGTGACTCTTCCACTCTGGCTTTCTGGTGTCATCCCACATGCTAGTGAGAATATGGGAGACAACTTGATGTCTGCTGGGTCACAGCTCCTTGCTATGGTGTGTCTGTGTTCAGGCTCTCAGTATTCAAAGGGATATTGCCGTATTTACTCATGGAGTCTCACTGCACCTTTGAGAGTTCTCTGAGTCCTTTACTAGTGTTTTGCTCACAGCAGTAGTAAAGCAGTGCCAGAAAGAAGGACACAGAGAGAGTTTAGCACAGAGCCACAAAGATGATTAAGGCAGTGGAATGTCTCCCTTATGAGGACAGGCTGAGGGAGCTGGATCTCTTTAGCTTGGAAAACAGGAGACTGAGGTGTGACCTTATTAGTGTTTATAAATATGGAAAGGGTGGGTGTCAGAAGGATGGAGCGAGGCTCTTCTCAGTGCCATCCAATGACAGAACAAAGGGCATTGGGCGTAAGCTGGAACATAGGAGGTTCCACATAAATGTGAGAAGGAACTTCTTCCCAGTGAGGGTGACGGAGCACTGGAATGGGTTGCCCAGGGAGGTGGTGGAGTCTCCTTCTCTGGAGATGTTTTAAACCCACCTTGACACGTTCCTGTGTGACTGGATCTAAGGGATCCTGCTGTGGCAGGGGGACTGGACTAGATGATCTTTACAGTTTCCTTCCAGTCCATGATGTTCTGTCACTCTGTGATTCTGTAATTGCCTTTCAGAGCCAGAGTGTGTGGCAGTGTCAGAGCCAGAAGGAGAAAACTTGAGGCTGCCTGTTGCTCAGATCTCTGCATTCTCCTTCAGAGCCTGCTGCTTCCCTGCTTCCTCTGCAGGATGCTGACTTTGCTTCTGAACCCCATGTTTGGGGTTCATGTCTTGAGAGTATCTTTACACCAAAATCTTAACAGCAGTTTAACTGACATAATTGGTTTTGATGGTCGTTACTTATGACCATGAGCCAGCAATGTGCCCTTGTGGCTAAGAGGGCCAACAGCATCCTGGGATGGAGCTGAAGGGAGGTGGTTAGCAGATCGAAAGAGGTTCTTCTACCCCTCTACTCTGCCCTGGGGAGATCACATCTGGAGTACTGTGTCCAGTTCAGGGCCCCTCAGCTCAAGAAGGACACAGAACTGCTGGAGAGAGTCCAGCACGGAGCAATGAAGATGATGAAGGAAGCAGAACACCTCCCTTATGAGGAAAGGCTGAGAGAGCTGGGTCTCTTGAGCTTGGAGAAGAGGAGGCTGAGGGGTGGCCTCATTAATGTCTATAAATATGTGAAGGGTGGGTGTCAGGAAGATGGAGCCAGGCTCTTCTCAGTGTCTTCTTCCAGTGATAGGACAAAGGGCAATGGGTATAAGATGGAACATAGGAGGTTCCATATAAATATGAGAAGGAACTTCTTCCCAGTGAGGGTGACAGAGCACTGGAACAGGCTTCCCAGGGGTGTTGTGGAGTCTCCTTCTCTGGAGATGTTTAAAAGCCTCCTGGATATGTTCCTGTGTGACTTGGTCTAGCAGGGGGATTGGATTAGATGATCTTCCAAGGTCCCTTCCAATTCCTAATGTTCTGTGATTCTGCGATTCTGTGTGACTCTCTTGGGGAAATCTAACAGAAGAATCTTGTGCATGACAAGATAAGTACTGAAGAATAAAAGAGAAGATTTTTTGTGCAAAGAAGTAAAATCTTGTAATTTGTTGCTGTTACTAGAGCAGAACCTCTGAGAGGAAAAATATCGTAAAATAGCTGAACAGTATATAATGGGTTAACTAAGTTAACCCAGTATTGGATGAACATCATATATTCGGCTACCAGTGAATGTATCATGAAAGCAGATGCTTGCCTAGGAAAAGAATGCAAGATAGTTTTTAATAACTTATAGATGGGCATTTGCTACTTCGGGGTGATTTTCTTCCTTAAGGATAATGTAGATGTTTTCTTTCAAGTAAATGCATTGGGACTTTTCCTTATATGCTTTTCACTTAGGCAAAAAAACCCTCGTTTTTTGCTTGTATGAGTATGCTGCATACAGAGCCAAAATAAGTGAACCTTTCTGCCATCTATTCTACACAATGTGTTTTCTACCCATGTATAACATCATTTAGTATCCTTTTCCAGCTTCTAGTCAGGACTCAGTGAAGGAGGAAGAGGCTTGAAAACACTTTTCTAGCTATAGCTGGGAAAACATTTGTTTAAGGGACCTGCTAAAGCCTTCAAGAACAACTGTTCTATTTCTGTGTACATATGCTTCTAATTCTCTGTACACTGAATGCCACAATTATGATTCTCAATTCCTGTCACTTTAAAAAGTTAAACTGAATCCAGAAATGTAATGTACTCCAATGTTTTCCAAGTCTACAGCTATCATCTATTGCTTCAATTGTATGCTCTAATGAGTGCCATTTTGTGGGTTACGTATCACTTGGGTTAACATCCATCTTTAGAGAAAGAGAGGGAGGGAGTTTAAGTGATTTCAGAGGTTAATTCGGCCCATATACTTTGTCAATAGCGGGAAAATCAGCAGCAATAATTATAATACTGCTGTAAATCATTAATCTTATTAGAATGATTTTTAGTAATTTAAGGATTCAAGGATCATGAATGTCAGGACTTCAATAAATTCCTTGGCTTTTAATAAATGGCAAACATTAGAATTTAGGCTCCTTTTCCTTGCAAGCTTACTCACTATCCAAGAACACATAAGACATAATGATCATTTTTAAACCATAAGAGATTTGAGACAAATTGGATATGGACATTTTTAGACTGTATTTACTACAAAAGGCTAATACTGATTTTCTCTGCTTTGTCAATCAGAAATGGTTTTCCTTTATTTTCCTTTTGAACTCTTGAATACATATGATTGAGATGGAGTTAATTCTCCCCACAGCAACCCTCACAGTGCTATCCTTTGTACTTGTAGCTAAAAGGGTGTTGATAGCGCAGCAGTGTTTTGACTAGTGCTGAGCAGTGCTCACGCAGTATCAAGGCTCTCTCTACAATATTCTCCCCTCATCACTAGGCTGAGAGTGGGCAAGATCTTGGGAGGGAACAGCCAGGACAGCTGACTCAAAATGACCAAAGGGATATTCCATACCATATGACTTCTACTCAGCAATAAAAGCAAAGATAAAATGGTGGGAATAAGGTGGTGGAGAAGGCATTCATTATTATGACATCTGTCCTCTGAAGCAATGGCTATGAATTCTGAAGCACTACTTCCCATGAAGTAAGTGGACAACATGTGCTGATAGGAAGTGTACAATAAATCTTTTTTTTCCCTTTGCTTCCACATGCAGCTTTACTTTTGCTTTTTGAAACTGCCCTTATCTTGATGCAAAAGGAATTTTTCCTATCTTATTTCCTCCACCTCTATCCTGCTGAGGAGTGCAGTGATAGAGCAGCTTGGTGGGTACCTGGTATCCAGTCAAGGGCAACCCACCACAATATACTACCAGGGCACAGGGACTGCTGCTTTTCAAACAGCACATAGAGAGAAAAGATCTTTTTTATTATACCCTAACATGGAAGCAGTCAGTGATTTAGCTACCCAAGTTATCTATTGCAAGAGTAGTATATCAGAGCACAAGCTGTCTATCAAGTCTATGAATGCATCAGTGAGACAATGTTTTACATGGAAGAAATACATTTTACATGGAAATTCCTTTTTTACATGGAAAATAATGGGAGAGCTATGCTTTCTGAAAATGCCACTAACACAACAGAGAGTGAAAAGATGAGCATTAGCACGTAATTGGTAGAGTTTAAAATACTTAGGGCAGGATAGCACAAATAAAACCAATAGATTTTTAAAAAGATGTGGTGAAGTGTCTAGTGAAGCTGGTTTCAGGGAATGATGTTAAAGTAGAACCAACAGATGCTTCAGACATAATTAGGTCAGTACTAACTATGTAATGAGTCCAATACTACAGAGGAAAACTAGCAAGTAAACTGTGATCTGTACCTGTTTGACTGACATACAAATCTGAACCTCAGATTTCAAACCTAATCTGCAGAAAGGTAATGCAGTTGGAAAGTAAGTATGAGTATGTAAGTGCGAGTTTAGGCCCAAAAATGAGAGAAGCAAGGAAACAAACTGAAATGCACTTAATAAGGGCATGATAAGTAAGAACATAGAATTCTTTAAGTACCTGAATACTCAAAGGCAAACCAGAGAAAAACCCCTAGTCTGCCACTGATCATTAGCAGAAGAGCTACTTGTTTAGATTTGCCAAAAGACAGAATGCAGTTTTCTCAGATGGCTCTTTTGCTTATTTCCATTTATAAAGATATTCCAAGAATCTAGATAAGACAGGTGTTTTAAGGGAAATCTCAATAGTTTATTGCCATGCTTGCCTTACACCTCAGCAAGGGTCTGCCAGAACTGCCAGACTCCACCAGCAGTCTCAAAGAACGGTAACTGGACGGTCCCTGTGGCAGTTAAGAGGAACAAACTCGGCTACACATGGCAAGAGGAGACTTTCCTGACCTTCCCCTTCCTTAATCAGCTAAGCAGCTGAGCTATAGACAGGCATGGGGGGAGCTGCAGTATTGCAGAATCACAGAACATTAGGGATTGGAAGGGACCTTGAAAGATCATCTAGTCCACAGTACCAAGGGGCTTTTTAAAAGCCGGAACTTCTGGTGCGGTTGGCTTCATTTTTTTCTGTTGTGCATGTGTGTGTGTCTGTGTCCTCTCATCACATAACTGCTGAGACTGCAGAAGACTGTTGTCAGGAAAAATGTGGAGGCCCAGACAGAGGTCCCACACTAAAATGTGAGTGTCCAGGCCTCTGGCTGCAGTGGGTGCCTGAGCCTGGCCCTTGCAGTGCAGAATAACAGAGACAACACCTGGTTGTGGTGCGACTAGGTGGTGGAGCTGAAGGAGGAAGAGTTTGAGATGTATTATGGAGTGTGAGAGAGGGAGATAGTCTCAGGGACTGTAGGGACTGATTCCACCAATCTAAGGCAGCCAGCAGGGGCCTCACAAGAAGCACGTAACACCATCAAGTAATGGTAGGCAACTGTGAGGCAGACAAAGCGCCTGCTGTAGTGTGCCCTCTGACCTCTCCCTGCCCAAGTAACGATGATGTGGAATAGAGGGCAATGGCAGAAGGTCCCTGCTCAGTGCTGCGGGTGCAACTGCCCAGCAACTTCTCCACCTCCCCAGGTGTCCTTGCAGAACAGGTTCAGCGCTGTGCAGGAGGAACTGGCTAACAGTGAGGATGACGGCTCTTTCTGCTTGGAGGTATCGCCAAAGTCTGGTCAATCTGCCCCCTGCGTTAAAGCCTCCACGATAAAGAGTAGAAGATGAGTGACTGTCTTTGGTGACTCGCTGCTCAAGGGAGCAGAAGGCCCAATATGCAGACCAGACCCACTGCACAGGGACGTTTGTTGCCTACCATAGGTACAGGTTAAAGATGCAAGGAAGAAGCTTCCTTCCCTAATACGGCACTCAGATTATTATCCACTGTTGTTGTTTCAGGTAGGCAGTGATGAAATAGGACTGACTTACAATAGGCCAGACCTGTTGGCAACAGATGGGAATAGCCTATCTCACAGGGGGAAAAGGGTTT
This sequence comes from Phoeniculus purpureus, assembly GCA_028565055.1. Classification (NCBI taxonomy): domain Eukaryota; kingdom Metazoa; phylum Chordata; class Aves; order Bucerotiformes; family Phoeniculidae; genus Phoeniculus; species Phoeniculus purpureus. Next base: position 5,498,599 of record JAOXOE010000698.1, read on the forward strand.
TAGGAAGGTAATTGGCTGGGCTCATTGGCAGATCTTTAAACTAGGTATGAAGGGGATCACTAGAAAGGAGCCAGAATGTGACAGGACAGAAATAAAGCAAACAACAGGAAAATGATCTTTATGGAACGGGTGGTCATACACTGTAATGGGCTGCCCAGAGTGGTGGTTGAGTTACCATCCCTGGATGACTTTAAAAGATGCTTAGATGTGGTGTTGAAGGATCTGATTTAGGGGTGAACTTGTGGAGTAGGGTTGATGGTTGGACTCAACGATCCCAAGGTTCTTTTCCAGTCGGAATGATTCTATGATTCTAATGGTCTGTTCTCAGTCCAGTGCCAGCAATATTTCTATTACTAGTGACAGGAAGTCTACAAAAATTATTATATTTATATGACACCAAATGTGTAGGAGGACTTCCAGCATGCTGATGACCTGTTTAGAATCCCAACCAGACTAGACTACAGTAGACTATAATATAAATGTTCTAAAATAAACTGTTCTATTAAATAATATGTTCTAGATAAACAATTTTTATGAAGCTGTGTTTCATAAAATGAAGGCGTTGGAGTTACCGGCACTGTAAATTGTCATGAGCAGATTGGACTAATATGTGCCCAAAACAATGATTGGTAGCACTGATCCTCCCATCTAGTGGCAAAATAGGCTCATGTATTCTTTTTCAAAAGTGTCATTTCTTTTAGTTTCAGTCATGAGTGTATGAATACGTGAATGGAGAAAGAATGCCGAGCTCCTCTTCTTGTGCCAGCAGAGTTCTTGCAGATTTTGTGGATTTCTGCTAAACATAATAAACAACTGTTTCCACATCAGTCCTTGAGGCACAAATGGGTCATTAGCGTACAAGCATTTACCTTCAGCAGGTGTCTTTGGTGCCTGCCCCAGTGTCACAGCAGGGCCCTTGAATTTCTTCTGTTCTGCCAGGACTTCGATCTGTTAGAGGCTAACAAAACTGATTTATTTTCATTTTGAGTTTCAGACTTCTATCTTACTGGCTTCTCTAGTTTCCTCTTCCATTTTATAGATGATTTTGTTGCTTCTAAACACACAAGCAACACTATTGGAGACACATATGCCTAAGATCAACAGCCACGTGTGATGTCAAACATTGGCTTTGATTTGTCCACAACAGATGGATTTCCTAATGTTGTTTTCACATACAAAATGTATCTTGTCCTACCTATATTTTCTATATTCCTACTTTTGTAGGCTTGGTTTAGCATTATGCTTGAATTTCTTATTGATTTCCTTTGTTTAAATTCATTAACTCTTGGACTACACACTGAAGTAAAATCTTTCTGCTTAATGTTGTCTCGCATGTGGTTATGATATACAATACTTTTCTGGTATACAGACACCTAAATTTTGGGCTTGCCTTTGAATACCTCTTGCATGCTCAGTCTTCGAGGATTTGGGCTTGTCCAATTCACACCTGCCCTTCAAGGATTTGTGTTTCTTTTATTTCCTTACAGAAATTTGAAATACCTCTTACTTGATCTTGGACTGATGTGACATCTTTTCTCAACAGCTGTAGAATATATAAATATCTATATAGTTGTTACATTTCAGAGTAATGCATGAGTAATGTAAAGAGTAATCTTATAGATAAGACATTGAATTCCTCAGCTCTGTGATCTGACCAGACTCAGCAGTTTTTCACTAACTACTAGTATTAAGCTTTAAATATTACATCTGGAAAAAAAAAAGCATTCCTTAGACATGAATGTTTGTATTTATACGTGTATAAAGCCAGGATGCAGTAGCGTTCAGATATTTGGTGCAGATGTGGGAATTACAGAAGCAAAAATGGAGACTATGAATCATTGACTGGAATCCACAATGTAGACAGTATCAGACAAACATATTTTAGACCCTTTCTTTTTCCATTTATTTCTATTTTTTTTTCTCAAATACTATGGCTTGCCACAAACTTACAGATCTTCATTTAAAGGGCTCCCTATCAGAGGCCTGCACCCATACTAGGAAGTCACCTCCCATTGAAATTTTATGTATTAGTGCTTTGTTTCGGCAGATTTTACTGCAGGAACGAAAGTTACAGCAGAATTGCTGCAGTCCTAAGCTAAGGTAAGAAGGAAAGGGGCAAGAGGAGGGGAGGGGGGTGTAATCCTCTGACCACATAGGTTTACTATTCTAACATAGGCTGCCAGTGGCACTGCCATTTAGAATTCCCAGGATATTTGTTAATATCTTATACTATGGTATCTTAAAAGACATCATTTCAGTTTGTCATGTTCTTACTTGTAGAAAAATAGCACGTAATAGACATTTCTATGGAGATCATAATGGCATTAATGTTAATGGAAAAATTGCAGACCTTTTGTGTGTGTATTTTCTGGTGTAAGCAAAACTTAAGGACAAATAAGATGGGAAAATATTAATGGTTATGTGGATTTATATACAACCCTGCATTCAGATTTGAATTGTTTTTAGAACACCCTTCCTATTAGAAGAACGCCGGAAGGACAAAAAAAAAAGCATCAATGCCAGACTGAGATGTGCTCTTTGGCCAGACAGCTAAACTGTCTTGGAAACTCATGGACTATTTCATTTGTCAGTTAAAACAGGGCTTTGCATTTTGTATTAATTCAAGTTTCTCTAGTGTGAGCAAAGTTAGGTCCTCTTTATTTTTTTACCTTTTGCCATTTTAGCTAGTGCTGGTAGCATCTCTAACTTCAGCCAGTGCCAAAGAAGATGTTGCAACAAGACAGAATGAAAAGTGTGAGGCAGCAGTTCAAATGCTGAAGGATGTGGGCAAAGCCAGTGGTGACAGATAAACAAATGAGGAGTTCAGGGAAGGAACTGAATGAAAGAGCTATTTGAAAAACAGACAAGGGGGTGTGTGCTCTCAGCACAAGATTTGCACTTCCTTGCTTCATTCCATTCATTCCTATATTTTCCACTTCTTCTATGGAAATGTACTCTGAACCCACTGGTTCAGACAACCATCTTTTTTAAAAGTTTCATCCAAAATCGTTTTCCTTACTGTTCAATTCCATTAAATACTTTTTCATTATTTCTCAGTCAGTAACTACCCAAATCCAAACAATCTCTATGGTAAAATGTTAATAACGGACTTTCAACCCCTAGACTGCTTTTAAGGGGCTCAGAAAATCTAACTAAGAAAGGCAAGTTTGTTGCCAAGGGGTTCAAATTTGTCATACAGCAACGTGTACTTGAAAGTATTTAGGCATCCGCAAGCAGGAAAAAAGAGATTAAAATCATTGATGTACATGATATCAGAAGCAGTGTAAGTCTTTTTGCACAGTTAGGGGCATATCCTTTTTACTTATTATTCCAGGTGCTTTGCAAAGTGCCAATAGCTGTACTTGGCATTGTGCAATATTCATACAGCCTCCAGAGAAAAGAACATGCATTGAAAAGGAGATCATTGCAAAATAGACACTGTGCCTGGAGAAGCACAAAGGAAGTTTGTAGGAGTAGGAGGGCCGATACTTTTCCTCTTCTTTTATGTTTCTGGACATCACTGAAGAAAAGGAGGCCTTCAGGTTTTGGATATTTGCAATAGGGCATTTTGGAAAAGATTGCTTTGTGTTGTGACGCTGTGCAGGCGAGTCACCGGCTTATGGGTCTTGCAAAAAACCTGTGGCTCTATTAGTGTTGCTAATTAGAAGTAACTATAAACAGACAATTGCAGTACATGGCTGGTTCCACTAGAGGGGTCAGTTGTTCCTGCATGATAAATGTTTAGCTGGATGACTGGGAAGCTGATCGCCTTTGATCTTACTAGATAGGGGCAAATATTTTCCTGTCTGTAGCTAAAAAAACCAACAAATTGTTTGCATGAGTTGCAAATGAGCAGACAGCTACTGGCCTGGCACACGTTGCTTGTCTTTCAAAGCCCATAGGAAGCTTCCAAGTCTGATATGCTGCCATTTAGAGGTGGCAACTACAGCTTGGCATCAGGCTGTACTAGAAGCTTGGAGTGTCTGCCGCCTTTGGAGTTTACTTATTATTGGTGTAAATTGGACGATCTGCTGAAAAAGTGGTGATATTAAAGTCAAGATTTGGAGATACTGCTCTAAAGGGTACTTATGTGACTCTAGAAGCAGCCCTGCAGAAATCAAGGTGAATGAAGCGAGGGCTGCCTGGCTGAAAATCTGTGCATGCAGTACCTGCCGAGGATATGCCAATTGAGTAACACTTCTGATAATTTTTAACTTACAGGCTTGTAAGTGGTGTTATTTTCCTTTGGAAAGCTATCAAGTAACCCTGAGTTTATATGTATAGCTTTGCTTTGAGAAGTAGTCAGTTCAAAAGCAGCCTGGTAGACAGAGACATTGTAAGGCTCAGTGTTTATGTATTTGGGGAAGATGTGGGATATGGGCCCAGCTTTCCTCTATTTAGTGCCTCTCTTTTTCTTAATCTTTCTCAACTGGGTACTTGCTGCAGCAAATGAGAAAGCACTGGAGGAAATGGAAATGCTGCAGTACAAAGTATGGTTAATAATATTTATTAATGCATGCAGAGAACTATTAAATTAAAAAAATTAATGGAGGTCAAAGCCAGCTTCTAATTCTCTTCAGGCAAAATAAAGAATTTATTAAAAAGCAGAAAAGGTATCCACAGAGGAACTTTCCCCATTTGCTTTATGTGCATGAAATATAGACATCATCTTGACATTCAGCTGATGAAAGAGAAGAAAGGAAACTAAAATTAATGCTCAGGCAGTTAACATTAGCCACGTAATGGGAGGGGGGAAATTCAGCATACTGTGTTTGACACAGGCTGTTCTATAGATCTCTTTAAGTTTGCAGAGTGCCACTTCCTAAAAAATCTTTTCACAGAACCAGCTTTCATTATACCATATCTTCAGTAAAGATAATCTTGGCATGGCATTATTTTATACACTGGAGCTCACTGAAGATCTGAAGAAAGGATATCCAGATCTTCTGACTATGTGGATCTGACACCAAAAAAATGGAGCACAGAAAAAAGAGTCAGAAGCATGCATCAAACACGCCTTTTGTTATTGGATGCATTCTTCTCTGCTGACAAAAACAGTTGTTTAAATTTTCATATCAAGACAAGATTCAGGTGTAGTTGATCAAATAACTTAAAGCTGCCTGATAACTAAGATAAGTTCCCAGAAAGCACTCCAAGTATTTTTTTTTCATTTTCTGTGTGCTGGAAGCATGATTTTCAGTATGGTGCTCCTGCACAGTGTGCATGTGGACAGAAAAAGGAAGGTGGTTTAAATCAGTTGCCATGTTTCACAAAGGCAGTTTTCAGGGGGAAAAAAGTTTAAAAATCATTGCAATTCTGAAGCAAATTGCAAATCTCCATAGTTTCCTCACAGATAAGAAAAACATAAGGGGTAGATGCTGCTTCGATCTTGCATATGATTTGGAAAGAACACTTTTGTAGATGCTTTGGTGTTGATCATCTGTATAGCAGTGAATCAGGACACCCATCTCAAATACAGAAATTTATTTTTTTACATGTAGTCTTCTTGAATTAAACTGTTTTGCTTCACCAGCCTTGTTAAAATCTGACATTATTTCCCCTGATATTAATACCTAATTTATCATTTACTCAAGACTGCACAAGGTTTCATCTGGGGAATAGGGGTTTTTTCTTTTATCCATTTCCTTAAAAACATAATTATCCTTTTGTAGGAGTTTGCTGTGATCAGAGGTGTTCCTGGCTTCGTGAACACACAGGAAGATAAGGATCTTACATTCTAATTATAATTACAAAAAAATTATATGTGAGACCTGAGACTAGGAGTAGGCTTCTAAGAAGTAAGAAACAACATTGTCAAGAAGTAGAAGGAACCGCAAGGAGTGCTCCAAGTTCATTCACGTGTAAAGTTTGCAACATGACAGAAGGGCATGTCTATCCTTTTTTACTTTCTTGTTTGGCTTGTGTTATTAAAAAAAGTTATGTTTCAAATCCAGAAGGATAAGGTCTGCATTCATTACTATCCAGCATTACTATCCAGACCTTTTGCCTCAAGCTCGGAACTGTGATACGGTAGTTATGCAGCTCTTGCCCTGGGTCTGGCTTGTGCCTGGACACTTTGAAAAGTAGAAGGAACCTTCCACCACTTAGACCTTTCATATAGGTGCATAAAATCTCCACCTCATTTTCAGTCTCTTAATAATCTCTCCCAAAAATACCAAACTGAAGGCTATTATCTAGTTAATCAGCAAACAAAAGTTTTTCCACAAAGTCTACCTGAGGAGGAATTCATAACAGGCTCCCCTCAAATGTTCAATCTGTTGTGTAAATATTACAGCTGGAGCTGAGAGGGAATGTGTGTGTGTATTGTATGCAATGATAAGGCTGAAGGGTGGGATTGGATTTTTGCAGTTGTACACGCAATGGAAGCCTTAGAAAAGGGCAGTGGGAAAATGCTTGTCTCACCAGTGATGTCACAGGCATTTTAGGGTGCGAGGAGGCAATGTGAAATCATGCATCAATGGCATTGATTAGAAAATCAGTAACTCTTAAGGCTTTTCTGCTTCTGCAGCATTGTGCATCACAAAACCTCTAGATTGTACTTAATTTTTGTGAATGAAGTGCTGTTTCACAGATGAGCCATTTTTGCACTCCTATGTTTTCTCAGCATTTGGAGATGTAATACTAGGACATCAACCACCTGGTCAAGATGTCTTTATTTCATGTCTGTTTGTCAGCTTCTGATAACGGCCTGTGTTGGATGTTGAAATGAGCAGCATATATATCCAAACAACACAATTCATTAGCATTTTGTGAATATTTCAATTGGCTTTTTTCAGAAAGCAATGGCAAATTCAGGCAACCTACCTCCCATACAGACCCTCCTTGTAGGCAGCCCTTGGTTGCAGGTGAAAATGGTCCAGGAAGAGGTCAGGCAGAAACAAAACTGTAGCAGAGGAGCATTCCTTGTGAGTGGACTGCTTTAGGCCTGCATCCCAGTAAAGAGGTGTGAATGCAGTCCAGAGACAGAATGCTCGTGCTGCCGGATCCAGAATATTAAGTGTACCTGACATGTTGCGTATGACATTGAGTGCAAGACAGACAGTTATGTTGTACTGCTAATGATACAGAGAAAGATACAGAGAAAGGAGTGAACAAATGGGTTACACGAAGGCATGATGATGCCATTGACCTCAAGAGTCCTGGTGCATGTATGTTGATTTTTGTATATTTTTGTGAGTACAAGGTTCCATATTAAACCTCTGTCCACCCTCAGAGCTGCTACTACAGTTCATTGCCTTCTGCTTAAGCTCTGGACCCTCTCAACTAGGAGAATGATTCTTCGATGTTCCCCCAACAAGGCCCATCAAGTGATTGGTGTGGGATTTGCTCTACAGACCAGTAATGAACCTAAACATTAGTTATTCCAGTGCAAAGCAGCTGCTTTGTATGAAAGTTCTACCAAAGACTGTATAGCTGCAGAGTGGGTGGGTTTGGTTTGGATTTTTGTACATACTGCTTTAGGTTTTGTCATTCCCCCATACTAAAACTGCATTTGCAGAAAGGTATAATGTAAATAAAATAGTACTTTAAATATCTTTCATTATATTCTTGAGTAAAACACTTTGAAACTACTAAGTGTTTCAATAATGTTGGAGGTTTTCCTCTGTAAAAAAAAATTATTCCAAACATAATGTAAGATGTCCAAAATATCTTCCATTTCATAATTACCTTCCTCTTGTTTTGAGTTTATGCTAGTGAAATACTCTGAGTTGCCTTTCACGAAATTCTCATTTTTCCTTTCAAAGCCCCCAGAGTATAGTTTCATTTTCCTCAGCTAAAGCATCTATCCATAACATTTCCTTGGCAGCTCCTTCCACCCAGGAGGACTGGTTCCTCCTATTGGCACAGCTCAACAGCTCTTTGCCATAGGAGAGTTCACAATAACCCTCTTCAACCTTTTAGTTAAACACCTTTGAAATACCTATGCACATCCCAGTCTGTCCCTGGTGACCTTTTTTCTTATTATGTCTAGCATTGGCCAGACTAGGAAGTTTCCCAATGAGACTAAAAAGTCCTTATACCTTGTCTGTATTTCTTTACCTTCCCTATAGTTTCTCTGTTGATTGAGTTTGTCCACGTGGTTTTGCAATCTCATATGCTTTACAGTGATGTTTACTGTATAACATGTAAAAAGAGTTTTTAATTATTTCCAATGTGAATATTCTTCCTTGTCCTGCTTTGGGGTAGACATCTATGTGGGATTTAGGCTATGTTCACATTTTGACTGTGCTTCCCACTTCATCACTAACCTCATCTCTCAGAACCCACTGTCTGCACACAAACACACATCCTTACCTCTAGTCATTTCTTTGTTGCTTGAGTTCCTAGATGGTTTATTTTGTTTTGGAGTTTTTTTTCTCCTCAGCTACTAGTAAATGAATGTTGTTAATGTCACATCAAATATCTTCCTCTCTTTTTCTAAATTGCACTACCTGCGACAAAGAGCTTATGGTAACTCCATCTGTTTCGTTTCTTTTTTTGTGGTCGAGTCCTTTTTATTGCATTAGCGCCTCTCCATGTACAATGTGTGAGTTACAGGTTAATTAGATGCTTCTGTTGTCACAGTTCAGGTGTTTGCATCTGGGTTTTGGCATTGCCTATGCCACTAATGAGTGGCATGCATTTCTTCCTTTCATTCTCCAGGATTAGACTTGTACATTTTTCATGCATGTCAGTTTGCTTCTCTTAAGCTTGTCAGGTAAGCAGCACCTGAGAAAGGCAAGTGTCCAGAAAAAAAGTGGGTTTGTGATGTGAAATGGCTGCCTGGAGTTACTTGTCAGCTCTGCAACCCACTACTTACATAAATGGCCTAATTTCAAAACAGTCACTATTGTTGTGGAATATCTAACATCTCCCACTATATTGAATGAATTTGAATTCTCACATCAAAAAGAATGGCATAAAAACTCCAAAGTAAACACTAGATTATAGAACTGAATCTAAGCAGAAACTTTAGATATAGCTATTATTAGCATTACTGTCTTGAGTTCTGTTATTTTTACTGCATAGACTTTTAATGCAGTGCTAAATTAATTTAAACTGTTGCTAAATGTCAGTCACCAAAATACACGTGCCCATCCCAAGTGAATTATGGATGCTGTAGCGCCAGCCTTTGTCTGAATCCTTCTGCAATGGTTTGTAATCACACTCATCAGCACATGGAGCTTTGTTAAACAAAATTGAAATTATTTCTATCTGTAAGAAATAAGAAAACTGTTTCAATATCATTCTTTTTAAAAATTATTTATGAGGATCATCTTTAATGGGTAATTTTTCAATTTTCCAAGTTCTGCTGTGGAGTTTAAGAAATACTGTTAATCAGGGACACAATTTGCCTGATGCATCTTAGCAAAAGAGGAGATATGTCAGTGTGAGTATACAAGTGGTGGTGAAAAATAAACCATAGAATGTTTTCCCTATATACCTGTTTTACGAAATATTTGTTGAAATATCTTTATTTAGCCTGTTGGATTTGTTTATACATTTTCTTTCATAGAAAATGGCTAAAATCTTCAACAGGAAAAAATAAGAACAGAGATTTTAATAAATTGCATTGTTCAAATGTAATCTTACAGGCAAAGTCCTCTAAGGTATTTAATAAAGTAGGCCAGAGAACTCTCCTTTGTGGATAAAAACTCTGATGCAAGTTTGAAGTTGTTGGTGAGATAGATCTATTACATTATTAGCTCTGGGGTAAGGTTTCCCAGTGCTGCTAAAATATGCTCAATTTAAATTCTATATTATATCATCCCATCTAAATAATTTTATGTCTATATTTTACTTTTAAATGCTTAACTGGCTCATGTGTTTTAAATAATTATAAGCATCGTCTTAAAGTTTATTTTATGTATATATATACACACACACACATCTTTATGTCACCTTTCTTTTTTACTACATTCAACTAAAATCAAGGAGGATCCAGGCCAAGGTTAAAACCTGAGGTTGCACTATATTTACATTTTGTTCAATACCAGCACTTAAGAACAGAGGCCAAGCATTTAAAAATAAGCTGAAAGAGATTAAGGGATTTAGAGGGAAATGTCTGGCTGTCTCAGAAACTACCAAGTGAGTCATAGCTCTGCTGCTGCAGTGAGCTCTGGATGGGGAAATTGGTACGAATTAGCTCAGGGAAGGGAGGCATCAAAATTCAGAGGCAGAGGAGGGCTGTATTTCAGTTGTGTTAAGAAACTCTCCCCTCCCAGAGGTGCATCTACAGCCTCTCCCAGGACCTTTGTAGATCAATACAGGACTCTGGCACCTGCGTGCAGATTTCTGTGGCAGCACTAGGACTGTCAAGGGCAGAACTGGTCAGTAGCTCAGGACACTGCCTCTAGGTGATCCATCTGCACCTCTGCAGAGGGTAAGGACAAGGAAAACTGTTCCCTATGACCGTGTTCCCATACTGATCCACAACACTTACAGCTAATGCATATTCTGAGAAACCATTCAGTAAGGAATTTATGGTACTTGTCCACAAAAAGGCAACAGGGAAAGACATATATATTTAGTTGTGTCAAAAAGACCTGAATGTAAGACAATCTCATAAATTCATTGGGTTGGATTTAGGAAATTTTGATAAGTGAAATATTTTCCATTGCTTTCCACTGATGATGGATTTGATGTTGATGGAAGTGGTGTTGTTCCCTCAGAGGAAGCTTTCTTCTTCAATAATTTTAGTATGAAATTGTTTTCTTTGGAAAAAAACTAGAAAAATCATTGTACTTCTTATAAGAAAAGGCTACATATAATTTTATCAGCCTGGCCAAAACTGAGCTTAGTAAGAATACAGCTTCCTTACCCAAGCTAACTCCCACTCTCAACGAATACACTTTGCATCTTATCCCAGATTAGTGCCCAAAGATGGCTACAATTTGCTTAGAACAAACAAATGCTGAAAGCTGAAATACATGTTCAGATTGGGACAGGTAAAATGTTATCTGAAAGAAATCCCAGCCAAAAATCCAAACCAACCCCTTGCTTCTTCCCATTCCCAATATCTGTGGCTTGTTCTAAATCTCAGCAGTTTGTTATACAGCTGCCTGCATCCAGGTTCTTGACTCATGATAAATGTGCATTCCTTCAGGATTGCCACTAACCTTCAAGTTCAAAATGGCCTCTGCTTTCTAAGTCTATATCAAACGGAATAGAGGGCATCTTACACCTGAGCAGATATGATACAAGGTATCTCTATGCCTTATGCTTCATGTTGTTATAACATAATGTTTTCACTTTCTGGGGCCGCTAGTGGCTTATTCGAACATTGTTCTGTTTCTTTGTCTTTTGCTCTGTTGTTTCAGAGCAAACAACAATGGTTTCAGAACAAAGAACAATGGGTTCGTTCCCCATAGGTAGTGCCGGTATCTAGTCAAACTGTCATCCAAGCCCGCAAAGTCACGTATTTGCAGCTGATAGGTGGATCTGATTACCTTATTACCTTCTGACACTTTTCTCATCTCCTTTGGCACCCAGGTACAATAACTGGGGCATTTCAATATTTGCTTATCCTCAATTTAGACCTGTTTTGAAAATACAGAAGAATGTTAAGTGATCTGTCCTCAGCACTGAAATACCAACTTTAGTGGATACTTTGAAAATTCAAAGGCTTTACAAGATGAATATCAAACTGTGGATGACAGCTCCTGTGGAGCCATTATTGAACAGCAGCAGTGATGACTGCATTGCTTTGGATTTAGATAAAAGACTCCATACAAGACAAATGGTAGGAGGACATCAAACAAGACTGTGTCCATACAGTGACAGAAGCAATTCAATTGAAGAAGCTGTTGATTTCCCCAAGGCAACTTACTATTCTTTTTTTAGTAATTTGTATTAAGGAACTAAAGATCATATATTCATCTGCTTCCAGTTGTCAAATATAGGACTTGCTTAAACTGTTTACTGGAAAGGAATTAGCAATATGAGAACTTGCTAATTATTTTGCATCTGTGTTTTATTTAGCCGCAATATCCATATGTCTAAAGGTTATAGACTGAGAGCTACATTCAATACTGATCAGATAAAGAGATTAGTCAGCAAATCAATAACATGCAACAGGAAGCACTGTGCACTCAGGATGACCATGAATACAAAGGGTACAGATAAACATCGTCACCTTTATTTAGATGAAAGCTGATTCTAGAGCACTTCCACTACTCCATTAATAATGCAAAAACTTTTTGGAGTCTTAGTTTGCTATACAAGTATAATGTAGAGCTTAAGTTTCAAGATGTGATATAAAACAGGTTTGCACAAAACCATCAGTTTGAGGTCTACTAACAGCTATGACAGCTGCACCATGGAAGGGACACAAAAAGTTTAACTTCTTGGACAAAGTCTGCATTAGCATTTGACTCTTCCCATCACTCCCACTTACTATGCCTTACTGATTTATGACATTCAGTGAACCTGGATCACTGAAACCAGCTTGCTGTGTGTCAAGATAAAGACAAAGATGTACCTTCTAAGTACACACCACACACTCCAGCTGGGAATTGCCATTCAGACCACAGAGCTGGACTACAACTTTTGCTGAGCAGGACTGCCTGAAATCCATATCATGCTGTCAATGGGTCTTTAATAATAAACTGATTCACGCTACAGATCCACTTTAATTTGCTTATCATAACCGCTAAGAGAGAGAGAAAGACGACTTCTCTTAAGAGTTTAAGAAAAGCTGAAGGTTAGCTTATAGTTTAATGTAGCTTCCTTAAAGTTGCATTTTTGAGATAAATGTGGGCTTTTTATGGACTTGAAGAGATGAAACATGTACACACATGTGTGTGGAAGCATGTACAGTTTCTAGTAATGCAGATTGGTTTTCTTCTGATCCTTCTCATTCTCCCACTCACACAAACTGCTGGACAGACAGCTGTCATGAAAAGTTGTACCTGGGTTGCCACCTTGCCAGGAGGCACAGTCCAAAATCTCTGCTTACTCCCATGCAACATTTGCTGTTCTTGATGAGACTTTAATCTAAATGTCTAGGGATGTAATTCCCTGAAAGCATACACAGTTTCAAATGACATTAGAAAGCAGAGCAGAAGGAGCCTGTCATTCCCTTGCAATGAGAAAATAACTCCCAAATCCAGTTTTGGGAAAAACCCCTGAGCAGCAATTTTTTGCATAATCAAGAAACAGATCCCTTCCACCCCATCTTCAAATGTTTGACTAGTTCAACGTGTGCATGTGGGTCTCTGAGCTCCTTGCAGTGATCTTGGTCCCAGGAGGAATTATCTGCATCTGCTCCTTTCCTTTTAGGATACTATGAGCAATGTAGTGGAGAAGCTAAAAGCTGAGCAGCTTCATTGAAAAGAACAGGTTTCAAGAAGCTAAACTTAGAAATAGCTTCAATAGTGTCTAATCTGTTATTCCTGCTTGGCACTGATAATTAGGACTGAAAAACAAAAACTCGACAGAAAACTAACATGATTGATCTCAGTGAAAACAATTTTGTTTTGTTCTCTTGAAGCTACCCTCAGAATTCTACTTTGCATGATTACTTGCAGTATTTTTCCATCTTCATTTATACTCTTCAGAATTTGTGAGTTTGTCCAAGACCCCCAAAAAACCATCACAAGTGCAATTTCCAGCCTAGGGATAAGATCCAAATGAAATCATTATCACTTTCTCTTTTTCACCCAAGTCCTAATAGGAGCAAGTCTACATTTCTTATTATAGAGTTTTAGCTTTTACTTAGCTGACAGGGACAGTGCTTTGCCCCTGTTTGGGAACGTGAAGTTGGAGAATGAAGAACTGACCCACCTTTTTTCTGAAATAACAGTCTCTGTGCATATGGCTCCCTCAGCATCATCAGTACATATGGCTGCCCAGCATCTCAGGAGAGCAGGTCACAACAGCAGCCTTTATGCCTTGTTGTAAAGACCTAGAAACTTTAAGTCTCAAGCTGTTTCTTCCCTCATAGGATGTTATAGGTGCAGAACATCATCCATGGGGAAACACATGGTTTTTCTTAACAGACATACATGTACAGCTCCTTGAACACAAAGAACGGCAAAGAGAATCTTTTTACAAGGAATCACTTGGAAAGCAGAAATTAGTTTTACTGCCTACTGCAGAGGAATCCACCTCTTTGCCCTCCCCTTTTTACTGCTCACATTGTTGGCAAAATAATTCTTCCTCCCAAAGCAAAATTCTGATGTGCATTTGGTCTTTTCCTTCCCACAGACTCTTTCCTGATTAAATTATTCTCATCGAAAAAACTGTATGGAAACTCTCTGATGGTGATAGATTGAAATTCCTCTGCAGCTTCCACTCTGTAAAAAAGAAAAGGGAAAGAAAAAGAAGAAAGGAAGAAAGGGAAAAACAAGAAGAAATAACCACAGACACCCATACTCGACAAACAGAAAAACCAAAAAAAAACAGCAAAAGGAGAAAAAACAAACCACCTTAAAGCCAGTGTCAAATGTAGGTCTCAAAAACATGTGTTGCTTCCACAGAACAAAGTCACTTTAAATCCCCTAGTCCCTTATTTCCACTCCCCAGGAGGAATCAAACCAAACAGAGAATAGCTTACATTGTCAAGACCTGTGAGCTTGTTGTAAGAATAACTAGTTCTTGACATTTGAAATTACTGTGGTTCAAACATTTTTTTGATCTTTCTTATTAGCCCTATGTCTTGAGAAATAAAAATATGATAATCAGAAAGTACATAATTGGGTTCAGGGTATTCTGTGGTCACCCTCGCTAGCTCTGAAGATAAAGGCACTTTGAAAGATTATGCACGGGTATCTGGAATTTATTCTACACAGCCTGTGAAAGGACAGATGTTTTTTCTTAATTATAGCAGCTATCAGTCTAACACCTGTAGTTAACCATTCTGTCCAAAGGAATATCTTCTGATGTGTTTTATTGTTCCACCAGACATGCAGCAGCAAAACAGCATGAGGGTGCTGAGATGTTTATTGCTGCAGGCACAGGGGATACCTCAAATCCCCAGGATGGTATCTCCACCACCTCTGGGCTCAGAGGACCTGCCATGGAAGGGGCCAGCACAATTCCCCAAGCATTGTGGACTGGAAGCTACAGTTTTACAAGGTGTTTAGACAGAAATACCTGTGCATCAGCCAACATGTGCAACTTCAAATCAAGTATTTCTGGAGGCAGTGCTTTGTGACCAGGCTAGTGCTATGAAGTAGTGCAGGCACATAGTTGCCAGCCCACGGGCTAACAGCAGCCCTTGCTGCTTGCTGCCCATTCCACAGCCCACTCTTCTTTAAACATCCACCAGGAACCCATGCTGCAGCAACAAGTCATGTGCAGAGGGCTTTCAACAGGTTGGGTTTATTGAGCTGCATGAGAAGAAAATATACCTTAGATGGCCACACTGCAGCCAGAATAATCTGTCATTTTTAATTCTTTCTGTCACCTCATTAAGTAAACAGTTAAAGTGACAGTAAAAATACTCCTGGACAACAAAAAACCACCAACTGCAAAACACAGAACACAATGCTTACACAATTCCTGCTCAGACTTCAGAGTAAATACCAAGACACCAAAAGATTCATTGCCCAAACATGGTGCTGTATATAAAAAAGTGACATGCAGAATGGTCTCGAAAGGCATATTAAGAAATTAAAAATAACTGTGCTTCAAAGCATTTTGCTATAGTGTAAAAGGTCATTTGCATAAACATGAAAAAGAAGATTGCTGTTTTTTCCTACAGACACACAAACACTCAGTTAGAGCTTTCACTCTCAAAAGGTAATCTTCAAAAATCTCTGAAACTGTCATGTCATCTATCTTACTCCCTCAGACTGTGTCTTTTCATCGGTGGTTAATGGTTTAAGTGAACAAAAAGCTGTATTTCAGAAGACAGGACTGTACTAAATACAAAATATTTACCCGTGCACGTACTGGATACTGAAGGAAAACCTGGCTAACCTTCAGTGAAAAAGAGAAGCCTGGTTTTTTCCCTCCTGAAACTTGCTTGTTTTCACACTAATGCATTGAAGTTGTGTTCCAATGGAAGCTGCAGAGAGCACATTTTGAGGACTCTGATAATTTTTGCAGTAACACTGAGTTTATTATAATATTGGTTATGCACAGATGTGCTGACAGATTAAAAAGGAGTCAGCCAGTGTTTGCACAGTGCTTATTTTTATTTAAGGGGAGGGAAGTTCTACACCTGGCTATGAACAAACAACTTTCACAGAGGTGGAAGTAGTATGGTGTATTGCAACTCCCTAAGCACCTCCCCCCCAGTATTAATTCAAAAATTCAAGTTATAGGCACATGAGAGAATCACAAGCTTTTTTTTTTTTTTAACTTCAGTTAGAGAGTTTGCTGTAAATGATCATCCTACTGATAGTAAAAGGAATCTTAGCCCAGACACCAGGGTTAAGTATGGATGTGTTAAAAAAATGTTCCTTTATGGCAGAGGCAATCCTCACAATGGAGACTCTTCTTCCATATGTAGTTCGGCTATACTTGCATTCCAACTGCACTTGGAATTCCTAACGCCCTCACGGGTGTCTTGAAAGATAGTGAAGGTGAAAACACAGCATCTGGCAATAGGTATCTGCTGTTTCTTAATATAGAGTTACGGTATTTAAAGCTAATTGATGAAACTGCAACCTCACATTACACAATGCCAAAGCATGGGAAGAAATTACAAGTAATGCAATTTGCTCTCCAGCTTACCAGAGAGATTGCCCTGACGAGTACCTGCAGAAGTATGCAGTAGCTACAGTTGGAAGAAACATACTGATAGGAACACTTGCGAAGAGTGAAGAAGCAGTTAAATATTCAGTTGGGAGTAACGTGAATTTGGAAAGCTGAAGTGTGCAGAAGCCTGCAGCTTCACAAGAGATTCCACAGCTGCAACAGGTACCCTCAAGCCATGCCTCCCTTTTCTGAAAGATTTGCTTTTCAACCTAATTAGAGCAGAGGCAGAGAGATCAGATGTTCCTTGCTTCTTTTGAAAAGTGACTGTGAATCCTCCACATAATCGGAAGGTATTTATGATTTCCATTGCCTTTCAATTTTCTTGGTTCATCTCTTCCCTTTCAGAACTTTTGATGCTAGTCTGTTCTAAACTGTATGTTGAATTTGCTTTAATCAGATGTCTTTGTAACAGGCGTTAGGTCATTTACTGTTTGATTTTTGTTCAGTGAAAATACAGGTTTTCTTAGTTTCAAAAGTGTCCTTTGAAAAAGTCTGTCATATTCAAGACAGGAAAAAAAAATAATGGAAGAGAAGAGGACCCCGGAGGGAAACAGGCAGCTATCTTTGCAAATCGGTTCTTTCTCCACGCCACTGGCAGAGAATCATGTGCAGTTACAAGTAGGGCACTTTGTAGCCGTTATTGCCTCCCTCC
The DNA here is from genome assembly GCA_028565055.1 of Phoeniculus purpureus. NCBI lineage: Eukaryota > Metazoa > Chordata > Aves > Bucerotiformes > Phoeniculidae > Phoeniculus > Phoeniculus purpureus. The sequence continues at coordinate 5,515,958 of JAOXOE010000698.1, forward strand.
AAGCTCCTTCACCCCATGATCTGGGCTCAGTCACTGAAGCCAATTAGCATAAGCAGAGCTTAATATTTAAGTACACAATTACATACACTGACAAGCACTAGCTCAGCCAAATGCTCTTCCTAGTTTTACAACTTCTTTCTCTGGAGCGTCCTTGCACCTTTACTGCCCTGGGATGCTCAAGTGCCCTTCCCCTTTTGCCATATATGCTCCTGGGTTTAGAAACCAAACCTTAACCAAGCTTCAGCTCCTCATCCAGTCCCACCTCTTTTCTGACCACTGCAGCAGTCTGAGACTCCCCTCTCTTGAGCTCTCTCCATAAAGTCACAAGTCTAGCTTTTCACAAGGATATTCTAAGTGCTGCATTTAAGGAAATATCCTGCACTTAATGGAGGCTCCATAGTGAGGAGGAGGGTCTCACATGGTCAGTGGGTATAAATCAGCTTTCCCTTTGGAATTTCCCTTTGGAAAGGCAAATCTTTCTTCATAGCCTAGCTCCTTCTTCGTAGCAGAAGGAGCTCAGAATAATTATGTTCCTTAGTTCATAGCCTAGCAACCCTGAGGTTAAGTCTGTGTTTATTTAGCTTTAAGGTTTAGCTTTAAATAATGTGTTAAACTTGAATAGTTAGCTGCTATGCTTGGCTGTGGGAACTCCTCCAGAAAGTCTGTTAAATATAGTCAATATATTTGTCATAGACTCATAGAATCATTAAGGTTGGAAGTGACTTCCAAGACCAAGTCCAGCCATCAATCCAAACCCACTGCGGCCACCAAGCCATGCTTTCCAAGTACCAGATCTACATGTTTTTTGAATACCTCCAGAGATAGTGACTCCACAACCTACCTGGGCAGCCTGTTCCAATACCTGAACACTGTCAGGGAAATGCTTTTCCTAATGTCCAATCTAACCCTCCCTGGCACAACTTGAAGCCATTTCCTCGCTTCCCATTGCTAGTGTCTTGGGAGAAGAGACCAGCCCTCACCTCTCTACAACCACCCTTCACAGAGCTGTAAAGGGACATAAGGTTTCCCCTCAGATTTCTTTCCTCTGGGCTAAACAGCCCAGTTTCCTCCACAACTCCTTATAGGTCTGTCCTCCAGGCCCTTCACTAGCCTTGCTGCTCTTTGCACCCGCTCCAACACCTCAATGTCCTTCTTCTACTGAGGAGCCCAAAACTGAACCCAGTTCTCAAGATGAGGCCTCACCATTGCCCAGTGCAGGAGGATAATCACCTCTTTACTCCTGCTGGCCACACTGTTCCTGATGCAAGCCAATGCAATTGGCCTTCTTGACCACCTGGGCGCACTGCTGGCTCCTGTTCAGCTGCTGTCAGTCAGCACTCCAGGTCCACTGAGCAGTTCTCCAGCCACTCTTTCCCCAGCCTGTAGTGTTGCATGGGGTTGTTGTGACCAAAGTGTAGGACCCAACGCTTGGCCTTGTTAAACCTCATACAACTGACCTGAGCCCATCAATCCAGCCTGTCCAGGCCCTCTGCAGGGCTTCCCTGCCCTCAAGTAGATCAGATCTTCACCGTGAGAGTGGTGAGAGCCTGGAATGGGTTGCCCAGGGAGGTGGTTGAGGCCCCGTCCCTGGAGGTGTTTAAGGCCCTGCTGGATGAGGGTCTGGCCAGCCGGATCTAGGGTGGGGTGTCTCTGCCCATGGCAGGGGGATTGGACTAGATGATCTTTCGAGATCCCTTCCAATCCCTAATGATTCTGTGATTCTAACATACCCTCCAGTTTGGTGTCACCTGCAGACTTGCTGAGGGTGCCCTCAATCCCCTCATCCAGATCACTGATAAAGATGTTAAACAGGACTGGCCCAGTACTGAGCCTTGGGCAACACCACTTGGAACCAGCCACCAACTGATTTCACTCAATTCAACACAACTCTCTGGGCTCAGGCATGCAGCCAGTGTTTTACCCAGTGAAGAGTCCACCTAACTAAGCTGACAGCTTTTCTGTTGTCAAAACATAGTCACCTCTAACAGACATAATCCTGCCTTTCAGAAGAAGCTTTCCTCTTCTATTCAAATTCAACAACAGGAGGTGCTGAATGCTATTGAAAATCAGAAATAAACCATCTTGAAAATTTATTTTCATAATCACTAATACACATTTTAAAGACTGATATCTCTTTACTTGCATTACAAAGGAGGGTCCTTTGTAATAAGATAGTATTCTTTGGGACATGGAAAGAAAAAAACTGTGATGAGGAGGTGGCTGGTAATTGACATAGTTAATGAAGCATGTAAAGCAGGTACAATATAGCTGAAGCTTTCCCCTGCAGGGTGATTGGTCACTGGGGAAATAATGTGACAGTTGTCTTTGTGTTAAAATAATGTGGTACTCCTTCTGTGCCAGATCCCATCTGCAATGAGAGGTGTTAGACAAACCTTGCAAGGATACCTAGATCTTCCTACAGCAAATACTCTGCTTGAGGCTGGCAGGTAGAGGACAAGATAAAGGGAGGGTAAGGAATGTAATGGCTATCTTAAAGCAGTTGGGCTATTTTGTACAACCCACATATGAATTATCCACCACTGAAAAGTAATAATTTAACACTGTTTTCTAGAATTCACTTTCATACACTACAGTACACAGTGGTGTTGCTCGAGGATGAGTAAGAAAAGAATGTAGCCTGCCAACTTTCTGGAAGTTGATTATTTTTAGATACAGTTTTAATAATTAACTAACTAACTCCCAAGCAGGACAAAAGCTTTAGATAGCAAAGGATGTTTTGAGAGTAATGTAGAGTTTGTATTATTATCTCAGACTATTGTACGTGAACATTATAGAAAACAGCAGGGAAAATATCAAATAGAAATACAGCTCAGCCTCGTAATTATACCAAGCTGTGTGGTCAGCACTGGTTCCAAAAGAGTCATGTAGAGCATGGAGTAATGAAAAATCATTGATAACATCTCTTTGGTGTCCAAACATTCTAATATGCTATTCAGCATTGCTCTTATTAAAGCATCTCAGAAGGGCAGTTATCTCCCCTTGGTCATCAGATCTCAATATAACCCAAAGCTTTCTTGACTCTTTCAGATGCTGACAATATTTTCATGTCATAGACATGTGAAAATCATACATTTTCTTAATTCTTGAAGTTGAAGCTTTTGACATTTTCTTGGTTGATATTTACCTGCTCATAATGTGAGTTAGTTGTCATTGGACCTCTGAGATTTTCGATGTGGTTTTAATGCTTATCAACATCTTATGAATGCAAACCCCCTAAAAATTAAAAATAAAGAGCTTTACCAACGAATTCTTTTTGAAAACATATTCTTGAAATAGCAACACCAAAAGGTAAACAAGAGTTAAAGGTAGTGATATGTAGAGAGACAGAAGTCATTCAAAGTGATTTCTAAGCATCACATGCTCATTGTAGAATTTAGGCTTACAATAATCTCTTTCCTCAATCTTTCTTGAGGCTGTAAGACCTATATTACCATTGATTATTGATTATTACATTGTCCAGAACAACAACCGGGATGTAAGGATATTTTCAACAGAGTTCCTTACTATGGGAATTTGAAAATCACTTCCTTACAATTTATTATGGACCAAAGCTCAAAACATTTCTGTGCCCAAAGAATCTCAGGTGGTGGCATTAAGACAGTGTAAACTACCACAAAATAACAGGAGATCAAACCAGCTAGCAATTATCTAAAGCATTTTTCTGGTATCTACCCAGTTTTGTCTTTGGGGAATGCTAAGTCAGTAGATAATCACTATACATAAACACAATATTGGCTATAACTCTCAAAAGAACTCAAAATCATCTTCAAGGCTTTGATTTGTTTGACAACATACTCTTTGGGGATGTACTAATGGACAAAGCTAAAGATCCAAAGGCAGGGAACTTAATCCATTTGAAAGAGAATAGAAGGCTGAAGGAAGCAAATGTAAAAATATGTCAGTACTCAAGAAGTGCTGACTTCCTCTTGTAGATCATCTCACCGACCACCTCGTACTACAAAATAGTGTAATTTAAAAATGTTGATGCTATGGGCTAGCAAGACTTTTCTCTTTTCAGCTCTTGTGACTAACTAACAAGACAGAATACGTTATATGAAGAGTTGTGAATTTGTATCTTACTGACTGTCTTAAAAATAAAAAATACCATAAACCCCCACAAAATTGGATCAACCAGAGCACTACTAATCTGTCAGTAATAATTAATCACTTCTAAAATTGTATTTTATATCTCAAGGCTTTATACAAATATCCAGATGATACCACTGTAATTAACTACAACTGACAAAACTGCAAATTGCTTGTGCAGGAATGAGATACCCACATGCTCAGACTGACAGTGTATTGTATACAATGGAATGCATAAAATTGTCTAGCATTTTACACGGATAATAATAAGTATTTTACCAAGTCCAGCTAGGAAAAGACTAGCCACCTCTCTCTTTCAACTTCTTGCTAAATATACTACATTTTCTGGATTTCTGTGCAAGTATTTGAAGGGCTCCAAGTCTGGGTCAGTTGTGAGGAATTAATTGAACATATAAGGGGATTGGGCTGTGTGCAATGTCTCAATTAACTCACTTGTTAAATACATAATGGCACTTGACTGCTAAGTTGTGAAGGTACCTGTTTGTTAAATGAATATTGCTGCTTATTTAAAGGATATGGCCTGAGGTCTGCCTAAATAATGAGGACTTCAAAGCATGCAAAAAACTCAACAGCCTAACAGGAGAGGCTAGATGGCAAAAGACTTTCCTTTCTCCTGGTTCAAATTCTCCAACTTGTTTCTCAGTATTTGAATGAGAAGTCATGTTTTCTCAGATTTGAAGCACTATTTGCCACAGATGTGCAGAGAAGGAGCCAATATGCTCAGATGAAAATCAGCAACTGTACTACCCTATGAAATCTGTGAAAGGTTTTTTCATTGGTTGGTTGATTTGTTTTGGGGTGTGGGAGTTTTTGTTGGGCTCTTTTTCTTCTCTTTCTCCAGTTAATAACCTTTCAGATCTCTGCTGAGTCAAGAACAGAGCTGGGATACCAAATGCATTTCTCAAAAGAATCAACAGCTTCATGGTCCTCAAAAAAGGAACATTTTTATTTGTTCCTCCATTCCAAAACTTTTCCTTACATCAGTAGCTTCCTTAACAACAGTGATAAACAAGCTTGAAAGGGTTTTGTTCTGAAATGTCAATGTTGTTTACTTCCTCTGCTCTTCATTTCAGCATTTGGGCCAGAATTTTCAGATCTCAGTCTGTGGGAGTCATAAATCATGGGGAATAGATACATAGAAAATGAAATACTATGGCCCATCTACTTAGTTTTCAAGGAACTTTGAGTCTATAGCTCCCCAGTTGTCTAATCCAAGGTTTTGTCCAATCAATTTTTTATTTTTAAATGGAGTGAGACCAAAATAAAAAGCTAAAAAAAAAGAAATCACTACATTACCTGATTAGCTCTGAAGTTTGAAAAGAGTGTGTTCTGATCCTGAGCTCTGCTTAGAAATATATCTAGTTTTAACTAAAGCAGACTTATGGAATGTGAACGCTGAAAGTTTCAGTTTGGTTCTCCCTAGGTACAGACCATCATATATATACATGGCATCTCTCTGAAAGTGAGACCGACTCTCTAACCTCTTGCAGGATTCATAAAATCCTGTCCATATGTTATATGGCTGCCACCTTACCTTCCCATGGGAAAGTAAGTCCTGGCAACCACTACAGAACTTCAGAGAGTGGGGTTTTTTTAAGAAGGTTTGTCAAGTAAAAACCAAGCTTTACATTGTTTAAAGATGATTAGAGATTCTTCTTAAATGAGAAATTCTTTCCTTAGTGCTTAGCTCAGAGTTCTTGGCTGGATACTGGGAAGCTGAGTGGAAGAAAAGAAAGAAGCGTTTTCTCTGTAGATTATATGAAATACACTGCTCCTACTTAAGAAAAGTCTGCATTATTTTAGTGGCTTCTGCTCATTCTCTTTTTGTTAAAAACATCAGGCAACAGTTTTGCAAAGTTATTGGGGGAACTGCAGACTTTTCTTCACCTGGAACAGGAAAATGCCTTTGCAGAAGATAGAGGCTACTTTTTGAAAGGCCATTTCCAAAGGTCTGACATTAGCAGATCTGCATCCCATCATGCAGATATGTGACAGTGGCCCTTGGCATAGCACAGATTTAACCTAATCTATCAGAGCTGCACCCAAAGCCAGGAACTCCCTTAGATGTGTTTGCAGGAATGATGGTTAGAGTTTGGCTGCTGGTTTTGCAGTGGTCTGTATGGATTACGATCATCTTTTACATTTCTGCATGTGAAATCAACACCAGGGGAATAGAAGAAAAGATTCTTCTGTCACATGGAACCAGAGGCAAGTGTTGCAAACACAGTCCATTTCAGTAAACTATAATTACACATACAAATTCATCAACTAAACTTGAGCATGCAATTAGTAGGCTAATTATGCTGTAATTGTAACTGAATACCAAAACAGATGACCGTGTGCCAGCCTCCATCCCACACAGTGGGTTTTGTGCTGTAGCTCCTATACGCAGTGGTGTGTCTGCTCTCGTGTATCTGCTACTGAAAATATGGAAGTACCAGATGGGTTAATGCCATTGTTTTCTCATGTAAGCCACTGAATCTTCCAATTCTATATTTACAATCAGTTTGTCATTATAATAGCTGTGACTGAGGCTCTGTGATGTGTTGTCTCTGTAGATAGTTTTCAGACAAAAAATTTACAGTCAAAGATAAGCTTTGCAGAAATGCTGTTGTCCTTATTCCAGATAGAAGAACGTGACCTATGGATAGATGAGGGGTGTGCTGATTTCCATAGATATCAAGATGCCTAATTCTCTCTTACGATGACTTTGCAGTAATAGCCAAAAACAACAGGTTTCACCAGACCTGAGATGCTTCGTTGCAACGTCCACACTGTTGTAAACTCTCAGAATAAGTGATGTGTAGTCACCTTCAGCAGGTGGTTGCACAGAGGGCATGACTGAGCAGAGAGGTGCCTCGCTTACCTTCCTGGGAGATTCCAGGCCTGAATTAGTCCTCTAAATACTTTACGCAAAATCATGGGCAGTTCGTAGCAAAGAGAAGGGGTCAACCCACACCCTTCTTTTTCTTCACTTAGCTCATTGTGCTACATGGCTTTTTTGTTTAAGTTTTGCCTAGAGTTTTCTAAATATACTGATGCCATCAGCACCATCTAAATATCAGTATTTTGATTACTGTTAATATGCATATGTTCCACTAAAATTAATTCAGCTAGGAATAAAAATACCTTTTATACAAGATATAGCAATTTTTAGCAATGTATTGATTTAATGTACTTAGTTCAGTGAAAAATCTGTTGGTTTAAGCTATCTGCCATTAGTTTCAATTAAAATATATTGATCCAAGTAAATGTTGGTTATATTAAGTGTTGCTTGGCTGTGAAAAAAATATTTGCTTAAGCAAAAATTATGTGAGTATTTAGACATGTATTTCAGGTTGGGGATTCTTCTAGCATTGGTAGAACTGTTTAGGTATCAATAAATTTCTTTAAACATAAACAAAAATGTCTTTTTTGAAATTAAAAAGCTGATTACAGTAATATTGGGACTAGCATGCATATTAATTCAAGTAAAACCATTTTTTAAAGAGTAAGCATTCAGGCAGGAAGATTGTAACTTGAAAACACTGGAAATTCAAGCCCCCTGTGAGAGAAACCAGGCTTTTCCATGGTAAGGCTTTCTGTTTTAACCACAAAGATAAGACTTCCTGGTTTCCTGTGAAATGATTATTTTTAAGAGTATAAGAATCTTGATAACCTTAGATAGTAGGACAACACAGATATGGACTAGAACGTGTGGCTATTTGAAAATACCATATGTACATTATTCATGGGATAAATTTTATACGAAAGCATCGGAACAATATGCATAGAAATAAAAACTGTGCCAGCAAAAAGGCCGATACATCAGTTCTTTATTAGTTTAATAAAGACTGGAATCCTTGGGACTCCAATCCACAAGCATCAGGGTGTCCTTAACTTGTGATAAAACATCACCTTGCCTGCCAGACTTAGCTACCTGCACTTGCACTACCCCAGCACAGGCAGCCACAGAGCAGGCTGAATCTGCCCCACAGAGGTTTGCTTACAGCCATGCAGCAATTCAGATCTCTAAAAACAAAAAATCCCTACATGGAAAGTAAGGGGTTTTTGCCCTTGTAAGCATGCCTGGGAGAAAGGTACTGCCCAGTTTCCCTCTTGTTCTGTGTGTGGATGTGTACAGTGGAGAAATTTTAATTCATAGGGTTTGTACCTGCCAGCTATCCTGTATTACAAATGCACACTTTGTCTGGTAAAACTGCGTTGACTGTGACAGTGCATCTGTACATATACTCCATCCACAAGCTCCAGGAGACTAGCAATTAAAAGCACCAGCACAACAGCAAAGCAGTTTCTACATGACAAGGGGAGTAGTCAGTGCCACAACAGCACAAAGCTGTGGGAAGTGGTCTGGGAGGGTCGCAGTTCAGGCAGGAACACAACATTGAATTTTGGGGAGTCCATGTGGAACAGGCATGTACACAAAGAACATTTGGGGATACATTTTCAGTGCAGTGTGTGGGAAACATGCAACCTCCACTAGCTTTAGTAGGATTCATAAAGCCACATCTCCACACCATATACTACAGAAGTTCCCAACTGTCTGAATGTGGTGGGTTCAAGACCAAAATTAAAGATAAAGGAACAGAAAACAAAGCAGTTAGGTCTCGATGAGATCTCGGATTTTGCCAGACAATAGAATTTGCCGGACAATGGATAGGGAAAATGGAAAAGGGTTTATTAACTCTATAACTGTGTACAGAAAAGAAGAAAAGATTAAGCAGGTTAGTGCACACAAACTAGAAACTGTATTACAAATGCCATCACGTATTCTGAGAAAATACAATGGGAGATCACTCTTGTATCGGTCCTTGGGTTTTTTTCACATTAGAGACCTGGGAAAAGGACATGTCAGTCAAGTAGAGACGAGTACTACCACCCTCTCTATTATTCCTGTGTCACTGCAAACAGTGGCACCCCTGGCTCTCCAGACTGATGAATTCTTCAGCGTAGCTTCTCCAGCTCAACATTCATCAGGCAGGCTTGATTCCTCAGCACATGAACTGCATCCTTTGATGCAGGAGACATGCTTTCAAACAAAGAACCCAGACTCTGTCTTTCATGCCCAAGGTTTTAAGGATTCTCAAGTCCTTCTGCTTTCTTCAGCTAAGCATGGAGGAATTCTCCCCAGTATTTGAGCATCCCCAGTTTTCCGCAGCAGCAGAAATGACAAACAGTCTCTCTTCTGGCTGATCAGTGCTCTCTAAGATGGATGCAGCTGCATGGCCTCGAACACATGCAGGACCCAAGATGGAGACCGACCGCATGGCCGCACCAGTAGGGCCCCACATACCCTCTGCAAACATGGCCGAGAGGGTTCCATGACCCTCCCCTCTCCTCTCTCCTCCTGTCTCTACTCCAGGGGAAAAAAGAGGAATCCCTTCAGCTCATTGCAAGTTGCTCAACAGCTGCTCTGTGGTGGGGATGTGATGGCCAATCAGCACTAAGGTCTTGCTTCTCCAGTCTGCGTGGAGCCACTGCATCCCCCTCCAGGCCAAACTGCAGCAGGTCCATCTTTTGCCCCCACACTACCCTGGAAGTGTGGAGTGGGGGCAGGGCTAGAAGCCCTCAGCAAAAACAGGCAGGTCTAAGATCACTGGCCCCTTTTATCTTCTCACCTAGCCGACCTCTTTTAAGGGCAGGTACTTGGGACAGTGTCACCTCCCCCCAGGACAGGTCACTGGGGGCAGTCATCTTAAAGCAACGTAACTTTTTCTTCATGAAAGCACAAATCTATACATCTGAAGACTCCGGTAATTTTCAAAGTGCAACACTGAAGTGTTGAGAATTAAAGCTACACATGGATGCATCTCATAGCCAGGCAAAAGGACCAAGGTTGTCCAGGAGCCTCCTAGTCAATAGCAGATTTTGTTGGCCTGTATTTGCCACCAAGAAGAACCTTTAGCTCCACTGCTGGCTGCAACCCAGTAGGCATTGAGTGGTGGGAACACAGGCCATACAAGACTTTGACCCTCTGTTATATGAGGGTCATCCAGGAGGGAAGGCTGAGCTCATGAGAAGCTCTTGAGGACCCTTAACAGCCCTGAGTGGCTGCACCTGGGCCCTGGAGTCCTTCTCAGTATAAAAGCTGGGCCCTTTTGCAAAGAGTGTTAGGGGTTTTCCCTATGGGTGGGTGTGCTTTGTGGAGTTTCACTGTTATTTTCTATGTTATTGGAAGGACCCTGACTACTTCTCTGGCAATTGCAGCTCCCAGTGATACAAAACAGGATGAACTTGACCAGCTTGAGGAAGTGGCTTATGTGTTTCTCAGGTATTTTCTGTGGTGGTCCCTGCACAGCTATTGCAGAACATGGGTTGGGGTTGATTTCTCTGTTACTGAATTTTTGGACTGATTTGCTTCCACTTGTACCTGTGGTTAGCTGGCCTGTTTTTGTTTTCTTCCTCTTGCTGGCTGTGCTGCTTCATTTTTTTGCTACATAGACAGAGATAAAAAAAAAATCTACCTTTGTTTTCTGCTGGTGGCTGCATCTGTTTTGCTAGGTTATGTAGTTGGCAAAATGGTGTCAGAAAAACAGAGCAATTAAACCATTGGTGGACAGGTGTTGAATTCTGTATTAAACAACAAGAATCATGGAACATTAGGGATTGGAAGAGACCTTGAAAGATCATTTAGTCCAATTCCCCTGCCAGAGCAGGATCACCTAGACCAAGCCACACAGGAACATATTCAGGTGGGTTTTAAACATCTCCAGAAAAGGAGACTCCACAACCCCCCTAGGCAGCTTGTTCCAGTGCTCTGTCACCCTCACTGTGAACAAGTTCCTTCTCATATTTATATGGAACTTCCTGTGTTCCAGCTTACACTCATTGCCTCTTGTCCTATCACTAGATGATATTGAGAAGAGGCTCCATCCTCCTGGCACCCACCTTTCACATATTTATAAACCAAGTAGTTTCCAAAACAGGAAAGATTACTAAGCTCAACCTTTGAAATTCTTGAGGGAGGAATAAAAAAAGATGGATACTTTCTTTCCTGTGTTTTCTATTTTCCAGATTTTTAAACTACTCTTGTAGTTTCTTTCCAGGATTACCCCTGAAACTGCTATGGTTAGAAATATATCAAACTTTGTAGTGGGAGCTGAGATTTTCATGTTTAAGGTCTGTAACTGTAAAATAGGCACACAAATCTTGAAGTCTCGTGATCATTTGGTGAATACTAACGGTGATGCATATCTGAAGTATCTCTTTATCCTGTTAATGGTGCAGCAGATATAAATTTTTTACAGTGAGCAGCATATAACTTCTACTAGATGAAGGGGCAGTATGTTGTTTGGCATTTGTTATGATGATCCTAAGTGTAGAGAATCTGTGAAGTCCTTTGAACTAGTTTCCAAGTAGCTATGGGTAATTTATTGTGTTATGGTTCTACTTTCAGACAGCACTTTATTGAGTACCTTACTTATTTTAAACTCCCATTTGGTCTAACTGTGATATGGAAATGGTCTCTGGTTTTGTTCCTTTCTTACAGAGAAAAATGCAGTTACCATTCTTATTTTTCAAACCATTTTGATTAACTGGAGAGGGAGCTTTGTAGCCAATAGTGTTCCCCAGGAGTCAGTACTCAGCCCTGTCCTGCTCAACATCAATGATCTGGGTGAGGAGAGCGTGCACCCTCAGCAAGATAGCTGATGATATGAAACTGGGAGGATTGGTTGTTTCACTAGAAGTCTGCACTGCCGTTCAGTGAGATCTGGACAGACTGGACTGCTGGGTGGCTGGGCAAGGGGGAACTTAAGTTCAACAAGGGTAATTGTAGAGCCCTGCACCTGGGGAGGAACACCACCACAGTGCAGATCAGGGGTTGTCATGTTGGAAAGCAGCCCATCAAAAAAGACCCTGGAGTCCTAACGGACAGATAGATGTTACTGTCCCATGGATAATTATTACTGTGTTTCTGTGATGTGAAAAACATCTCTTGTGCCATGGTTGCTCTTTAGGCAGACATGTCTATATTTTCAGCTATTTCTTTTCACAAAAATGTTCTTTTAGACTTTTTTCTATGAATAACTCATACTACCTTCTATGAAGTTTTGTTTAAATACTGCAGTAATAGTAGTTAAACCCTACAACTGTGCCCTTGCGTAGCAGAAATGGAAAGTCATACCAGAAAGTTTGATGTGTATGAACTTTCACATTGGGTAGACCTCTCAGACTGTATGTCACATAGCAATTATGGTAGCCATTATCATCGAAAAGGAAAAACTATGCAAGTGTGAAAATGAGAGATGAAATCCAGGTGCATTCTTACACAGGCGTGTATGGATCAATGAGCAAGTCTTGGAGCAAGATGGGGCATGAAAATCGGCCACAGCAGTGAGCAGGAAGCATTGTATTTAGTACTTGATTATGAAGTGTTAAGCACAAGTAAGCTGTGAGCTTCATAAATAAAGAAAAGCACAGAGAAAAGACTTATCTGAGGCATCCTACAATCCTTTTCTAGGACTGGGACATTAACACAAGTTCTTGCTGATTTCCTCTAGCTCTAATTTGGTGGATTCAACCCAGAGTGGAAAAGAGAAGAATCAATTCTCTACTTCAATGTTCATGTTTGCTTTTATTGATTAATGTTCTTGCACATTGCCAGTCTTATGAAAGTGGCAGAAGGATTTACAGCACCATAGAAAATATGTTGGGTTTTTAACCCAAGAATGTTAAGACGTTGCTTCCCTCTGTTCCAAACTATCTGTTTACCCAGAGCAAGTTAGCACAGCAAAACAGAAAACTACATACCGAAGGAGCATTTCTGATTTAAAATATACAGGGACCTTTTCCCCCCTCTTTCCCCACACCCTGTTCACCTCAGTGGGAGTTTGAATAATTAAAGACAAAATCATCTCCAGAGGTTGAAGAATTAAGTTTGCTTTTGCAGCAATGAGATAATGGGTACCCAAGAACTCTGATAACAAAGCTGCTTATAGCATGATCCCTGTCACTTAGGGGGAAGTCTCAGAGACACAGAAGCTCCCTTAAACAAAGCTAGCCCCAGTAACCAAAATCCCAACACAGATGACAGGGCAGAATACAGAAAAGCAAGAATACTTACATTATAGGATTTACTTTAATCTATATAATAAGCTAGGTCAGTTGACTATCTAAGCAGGTAAGGATTAAAAGAACATCAAGAGCAACAAATAAGAAATAAAGGCATCGGTAAACGATACGGTGAAAGACCGAGGTAAACAAACCCCCATATATACTACTCCTAAGCAGCAAAACACAAGCATAGGTCTGCTGGAAGCTTTGTACTCAGTGCTATGTATGTGAGCATAAAGTCAAAGAAAGGATCCTGGAAGGCAATAGAGATTTCTGATATGATAAATTTAATGTATTTATGCTTTAACATTCACAATAATCATGTGTTGGTGCCATCTATAGCAGATTCAGATCAAGAATACTGTAATTGGTGTCACTACTCCAAGTATTGCATGGACTTTGTTTTGCCCAGTAAGGTGAGCATGATACTTCCTGAACCAAGGTCAGCATATGGGATCATCCTGTCTCTGTTCATAAAAGACATATCTTTTACCAGAAAGCCAGGCTTTATTAATTTGCTCACATTTTTTTATCTTCCTTAAAATTTAAAATTCCAGAAGACTTCTTTGAAAGATGAAGAGACCAGAGGGTGGGCAAACACTCATGACAAAGAAGTTATTTACAGCGAAGCTGAACTCAGTCAGATAAGTGGCTGCTCTAATAAGTGTTTGACTTTTCTCTACTTTCTGGAGATGGATTCAGACTTAAGAAATGAAGTGTCTAAATTAAGAAGCTTAATAATTTCTGTGTTTAAGCTGACTCTGTGGCTTGTGGGAGTGCTTAAGGTTTATGCTAGAAATTCCCTTGCATCCCAGGGATCAGCAGTGGAAGCTGATAAGATAACTTGAGGCACAGAAGCAGCATGCGTCACTCCACTGGCTCTGCTTTCAGAGAACATTAGTAGCTGGCACGAGGACGAGTCTAGCTCTCTTTGAAAAGCATGAAAGAAGCAAAGGCACGTATCTACAGTATACTGCCTACAGTTACTACCACATAGTCCCCTAAGTGCAGGAACTCATTTCCATTGCATCTGTGGCTTTTTTCAGATTTCTTCATTGTTAGGCAAAAGAAAAGGAAAAATCCGCCTTTTCTCAATCAGTATCAAGTATCAAATAGCAGCACGTCTATGATTAAACCACAAATCTGGAAAAACACTCAGAACTGGAAAACCCCTGAAGGCTTGGTAGGGGAATTAATAAGTACACATTTGGTCTTCCTGGACTTCTCTGCTCACTCCCACCAACCAGGTGAAGGTGCCCAGAAGGCAGAAATTCAATGGCTGCCTCACTGAAATTGAAGTAAGGAAGCAGAATCGTGCTTCTGCTGGGCAAGCCCCAGCCCCGAAGTTAGAATGGGCTCTACTGAAAAGACCTTTTATTGAGGGCAAAATTCAACCATTCCATGATGATGTCTTGGTATGATAATCTTTTATTTATGTAATGCACCAACATTGACTTGTATTATTTCTGTCATCTGTTAGAGCCTGTAAATCCTTTCTGAAAAAGCCAAAACACACAAAATACCACAACTCTACCCCTTTTTATTTAGGACATTTGTTAAAGGTAGAATAAGAGATATATTTCAGAGGCTCCTTGTGCATCTGTTAGGCCACCTGCACTGCACTGCACCTGTGAAGCTGCTTTTCACCCAGCCCTATGGGATACATCTCTGGGATGTGGAAGGGATATGCTTTGTGTAAAACTGCCATGTGTGTTGTACACCTCAGTTACTTCTGTTATGCATTAGCAGTCCCATCAACTGAGGGCTAGCCAGTGTGTCTGGACACTGCAAAAGACCCTCTGCAAATGTTTGTTTCAATTCCTAGTCAAATTTGTCTGCAGTCGCGTACTTTCTGCCTATACTTCTCACGAATGGGCTATCTGTTTTATGTTAGGCCAGGAATATGTGCTGAAAACAGTTATCTTCCTAGATGTGGGAGGAAAAAGAGTGTGAAAGAAGAACTGAAGGTTAGGTTAAAAATTGTAATTATGGCAATGGCAAATCTCTCATGGGCAGAGATTGCCAGAGCAGTACTTTCATGTGCTTTCATGTGTTCTGTTGAACTAAGGGCATCACTGCAGATATTTAAGCAAACACACCCTAAAAGTCATCTGAGATCATCCGGGATAGTCCGTTTTTAAGGCAAAGGCTTGAAGTTCTAGGATAAGCTACATGCATGCAAAAAAAAAAAAAAAGACAGGATTTATGTCGTGTCATTCGTGTCATCTTTCTATCTTACTGTTGTGAGACTCTAAGTGCTTCAAGGCATGACTTTACATATGCACATTTCCAGATAAAAGCAAAAAGCAGAAGAGGAAGGCAAGTATTATAGTGTGTATGAAAAGAGTTGATCCTTGCAGCCAAACTGAGGCAGTATGGACTGGATAATTAAATAGCGAGGTGGACCGTGAACTGGCTGCAGGATAGAAGCCAGAGCACAGTGGTCAATGGGACAGAGTGTAGTTGGAAGCCTGTTTCTGGTGGAGTCCCCCAAGGGTCAGTACTGGGACCAGTCCTATTCAATCTGTTCATTAATGACTTGGATGAGGGATTAGAGTGCACTGT
>JAOXOE010000698.1:5531804-5576337 GCA_028565055.1 Phoeniculus purpureus
AAACAGGGAGCTGCTGGGCAAACTGAAGAGGAAGAAGAAAGTCTGTAGGTCATGGAAGGAGGGGATGGCCACTTGGGGTGATTATAAGGCTCTAGTGAGAGAATGTAGGGTTGCAACTAGGAAAGCTAAGGCCTTCTTGGAATTAAACCTTGCAAGAGATGTCAAGGGCAACAAAAAGGGCTTCTTCACATACGTTGCAGGTAAAACTAAACCTAGAGGCAGTGTAGGCCCCCTGCTGAATGAGTTGGGTGCCCTGAAGACAGAGGATACAGAGAAAGCAGAGATATTTAACATCTTTACCTTTGTCTGTGCTTCTGGGGGCTGTCCTGATATCAAGCCCCAGACCGCTGAGACCCCAACAGAAGTTAGGAGAGGAGTTTGCCCTGGTTGATGAGGACTGGGTTAGGGAAAAGTTGAGCAAACTGGATGTACATAAATCCATGGGCTGTGATGGGATGCACCCGTGAGTGCTAAAGGAGATGGTGGAAGTTGTTGCTAGGCCACTCTCCATCGTCTTTGCTAAGACTTGGGGATCAGGAGAGGTGCCTGGGGACTCCTCTCAAAAGCCAAAGTCATTCCAATCTTCAGAAAGGGTAAGAAGGAGGACCCAAGCAACTATAGACTGGTCAGCCTCACCTTCATGTAATTGCTTGACCCACACATGTAGCGCAATTAATCTTAGCAATACTTTGTTGTTTGCTGTGGACTGTTGGAACTGAACCAGTCTGCACAGTGTGGCACTTTACACACAGTATAGCAGCAGAGGAAGTGTAGTTAATCATATATTTTTATATTGAAAATGATCATTCAGTTAATGGTAACTGTAACGGCTTTTGCAGGAATTTCTTTCGTTCTTGTCTGACTCATGTTCTGAGTTATATCAGCTCTTTCTTCAGATATACAGGTAAGCAAATACAAATAATTGAGTACCAATAGCTTCTTAACATCTCTGAGTTGAGTTCCTAAAGTTACAAGTGTTTGAAGATGTAAAACCAGAATCCTCATTCCAGAGCTGTTTCTCTTTTAGATTTCTGTACTTCAAAAAGACTTTTGTGAATTAATTCATCTTTTTTATATGACTCTAGTTATCCTAATCCCATTCTGGGTGGATGCTGTGACTGTACAGTATTGTCAAACCCCTGACTTTGTTGCAATGGCAAGTTGCGTGCAGGACACACGGGTAAACACTATGTCTGTCTGTACAGGTTCACTTGAGAATTCATAACTTATTCTAATTCTTAACTAATTCTTCTTTCCTAAAATCAAAAGTCATGGAGGTATTCACTGCATTGAAGCAGTGAGGCAGAGCTAAACCAGAGCAGTCCAGCAGCGTAACCTTCCGCTTTGAGACAAACGGTGACGTTGATACTGGTCAAAGTCAAGCCAATCCAGATTATTGTTCCCTCGTAATCCTAATTCTGTTCTGTTTCACATATAACTAAACAGACATACACACTTCTTTTTCTGTCTTAAATTCGAGTGAATAACAAATCCAACACTAAATGCAGGTGTCAGGAGTAACTTTTGACCGATTGTTCGTACTTTAGGACAAAGATGGAAACATTTGTCCCAAAGGGGGAGAGGATCAGAGACGTTTTTTAGAGCGTTACTGTTGTGTTCGTAGATCTGGTGAAATCTCACAAAAGGATGAAGCAGAAGCTTTATTTAATGTTAAGCTTGTAAAGTACAACAGTTTGCAAGCAGCTTCTCTTCTTTCATCCAGAAGTTTTGTTCTATTTGCTGCTGTAATGGGGGAGAAAGTGAACTTCAAAACGTGGTTGACTTCAGTCATTCTTGTGGGATTGGAACCAAGTTCTGTGGTGAGATAGGTGCAGGAGCTTGCTGTCTGTTTCACTGCGAGATCGAGTGGATATATTTTATGAGTTTCCTCTTTGAACTTTACTTACCTTGTAGATCTTTCTCAGGTGGAAGGTTGTAAACTTTTATTCACTCAGCAGTATGAAGCAGGATTTTTTAGTAGGAAGGTGAATTTTTACAGGCACTTTATAAGGGTAACAGTGGGTTTCCATTTAATTGCCTCTTTTTGCTTTGTTCTCATATACGACTTTTTTTTCCTTTTTACTGCCCAGAGGTTTTTTTTCTCTTCAAAGACATTGTGGTACCTTTTTATTGGTGTTGTAGGTGAAATCAGTGCCTGCACATTTATTACTGTCAGACTGTGGAGATGTGTTTTCTTGGCTTTTCATTGCTTGGCTTTCGGGATGCATTATGTTTCTTAGATTTCTTAACATTACTTTTCAATGCATGTAAAATAGTTACGAAAAATGTCCTGAGAATAGTTCTGTCTTTCTTCCTTCCCCCTTCAGCAAATTTCCTCCAAGTCTGTATGCTCCAGAGATCTCAGAAGTTCATCAAGATGAAATATTACGGGTTTTCCTTGTGGCTCTGGATCCTCTCATCAGCCAGCTTCTTCCCTTTAGCCCTTTTATGGAGCAAGTATTAAGCGAAAAGTTAGGTGGGTTCCAGATACAGCTACCACTGCCGTAGTGCTCCATGAGCATCTCTGAGGGATCACAATGGGTGTTTTGACTTAGTGGACCACAAGCAATACTCTCTGCTTGTCTCAAATTCTCTTGTAGGTGCTATGGTAAACCAGCTACTTGCTAACTCAGGTGGATTTTGTAACAGACTGTTCATGTTGCTGTGGAACATGTGTTTTCCACAGTACCCGCAATGGTGTCAGTATCAATCTGGTTAACAGAAGTCCTGTCAGTTTTGCTGTTTTACATCATTTCAGTCGACATTTGTCATTAACTTTCAGAGTAGGCTAAAATTTTTCTGCTGGTTAGGGTTTTTCCTAAATCAAGTATTTTCTGTGAGAAGTAGGATGCCTGCAAACTGGAAAACTATAGGCTTTTTACTCCAGCATATCCACTGCTCCCTGGTTTCTGGCCTGACCACATTGTTGTAATTCTGAGGTGCTGCCTGACTTCTCTCCCACACGTGCGCTCTGGTCTTGTGGTTATCCTGGCACACTTGGAATAAAGCTTTGGGTGCTCAGGGTTTGAGGCACGCAGATTGCAAGTCCTTTGCAGCATCTTGCTCAGATTCAGTTCAGAACTGGAATTTTATAGATTGTACCTGATCCAGGAGGTTGCGTTTACTTTTTCACCTCAAACACAGGTTTCATGAGGAGACCTTCTGTTTGTCTCAGCTGTGTCTGTGAATGATATTTTGATTGTTGTACCTGAAACTTCTATGTTTCACCAGTTGTTCTTTCTTTGTCAGTTGCTTAAATGCCTGTTGACACACGATATGCACTACCAGTGCATTGCACTTAAAAAAACAACCTCCTGCAGGTCTCCCTCCAGAGCAGCTGCTGCCCCAGTGTCTCATCCTTATTACCATAATGGACAAGCTGGCCTCTCAGCCTGAAGATGTACAAACTCTTTGGATCACAGGAAAAAGGTACTAAAAAGGTTTTCATTGTTAGTTCTTTGCGACAGCTGGCAGCCTGTACAGAGAGGATCAGCTGCTGGGGTTTCCCTGGCAACCAAGTAGTAAAATTTGTCAAGGTTCTATACGGATTTACCTTGTTACTCTGAGATGAACAGGATCTGCTGTTTGGTGCTGCGGGAGTGAAGGATACAGAGCCAGAGATGTCTCGTTTTCTCCAGGAAGGAGTGGTATTTAGAGTCTTTCCTGGATAAGAAGAGAAATATTTATAAGTTAGTATCTTGCACTTGTATGCCTCTGATAATCAGCTGAATTTCTTAAAAGAAAGAACATGACTCCTAGTGTAAAAGCGCTGAAGTTACTTCCATGATTTCCAGACAGTCTGTAGTACCAGTGTTGCTGGCAGATTTTGGGATTTGCCTATCTGTAACCCAACTGTGTTTTGGTTTTGTTTTCCCTTGCAGCCAATCTCTGTTTTCAGCTCTCTTCTTCAGTTTCCAGCAGTGTTCTGGTGAGCTCTCTCTGCCCGTTTGTTTGCCAGAGGTGATCAGTACAGGACAGCCAGCAGTTCCCATCACCCTCTATCACTATGTCTGTGTCCACCTGTGCTCCTTCATTGCTTCCACACCCCCAGCTCACTTTCCTCAGCTGGTAAGATTGGGTTTTGCTAGTCACTTCTTGAGCTTAAAAAAAGAGTGAGGTTTTTCTGCAGAGATGCCTGGTTTTAAGGGGTTTGGTGGAGCCTGGCTCTGATACAGTGACATGACTGCAGTTCAGTTATACAGCAAATACAGTCACTTGTAGGAAAGGGGAAAGATGAATCTTCACACTAATTCCTGAGAACCTCAGTGGTGTTGGACACTGTAGTTCTCTTTGGGAGAGGGAAGAGATCCAGCTGTTACCAAATCTCTGTGCTGTCTATTATGCAGCATTCAGTTGGTATTAAATTGGTTTTGTCAGTCTATACTGTGGAGTAATAAAGTGGCTTTTAGTGTTTGGAGTAGGTTACGTTGTTGTGATTCATACTATAGAATTTGTAATAAGCCAACTGTTACGAGTTTTGATTAGTGTTAGATACTGTTTTAGAAGTTCCTCACGTTTTACCACACAGACACAAAAGAACTTCTAGATAAGTGTAAACCTTTATAAAACCAAGAGTTGTCACAAAGCTTTTTCTAATTATTGAAATTAAAGTCGTCATAGTAGGTCTGCAGTCTGTTTTGTCATGAATTTACAGACATGTTATATCTCCTCAGGAGTATGCTCTGCTGGATGCTGTGCTGGGTTCTAGTATGATCACATCTCTGCTAGCAATGGACTCATGGTGCTTCCTTGCCCGGTAAGATCATGGAAGCACAGAACTGTTTAGGTTGGAAAATACCTTGAAGATCACTGAGTCCAACCACTAAGCCAGCTGTCCCAAGGCCACCACTAAACCCTGTCCCTAAACTCCAGATCTCTGTGACTTTGAAACACATTCAGAGATGGCAATTCAGCTCCCTCCTTGGGCAAGCTGTTCTAAGGCCTGATGATCCTTTCCAGGAAGAAGGTTTTCCTCATGGCCAACCTAAATTTCTCTGGGCACAACTTGAGGCCATTTCCTCTTGTCTTACTGCTTGTTCCTTGTGAAAAGAGACCAACCCCCACCTCTCTACACCCTCTTTTCAGGTGGTTGCAGACAGCAGTAAGGTCTCTCCTCAGCCTTCTTTTCTCCAGACTAACCAGCTGCAGCTCCCTCTGCTGCTTCTCAAAAGATTTATTCTCCAGACCCTTCCCCAGCCCCATTGCCCTTCTCTGGACCTGCTCCAGCCCCTCAATGTCTATCTTGTATTGAGGTACCCAGAACTGACCCCAGTAATGGGGACCAGCACTTCCCTGCCCCTGCTGGCTTTTGTTACAGGTCAAGCAGGATTTACACAGATCTGGTTAGTTCTGTTGGACTAAGATTTTTAAAGACAAAACCGTGCCAGAATTGGATTCTTTTTGGCTCTTGAGCACATTTTTGACAATTAGGAACAGAACTGGCTTAGCCATTTCTACACACAGGCAAGTAAGGGGAACAGCCTTCTCTGTTCTTTAATAATTGCTTTTTGAATGGTTCTCTCAAGTGTTAAATTTGAATCCACTAGACATCCCTTAGATGAGGTTTCTAATATTTAGTCTATAACAGAGGAGGAAGCACACACTCACGAGCCTCTGCCTCTCACGTTCCAGGTATGGAACAGCTGAGCTGTGTGCTCACCACGTTGGTGTGATCGCCCATTTGGTAAGAACTTAAGGACCAGTCTTAATCCTAGTTCTACCATCCAAGCAGTGATTTTTAATTTAATTAGCTGCTGCTTTACCCTTTTATCCTAATTCAGATAAAGTCTTGGCCCAGTGACAGTTACCAAGTCTCTGCTTTGGGTGTCCTGCTGAGGCGTATGCTGTTCTTGATGGCTCCAGATCATCAGGCAAGTTTAGCACTGGCTCCTTCTGTCTTGAATTAGTGATCTATGTTAAAATAACCTCCAGTTCTTCAGAGATGACACAATGTTGAGTCCTCACTTGCTGCCCTCGATGTTATTACTGGGTTGTTCTAGTGGATCCTGATTTGTGCACATGTGCGCTTTAAAACACGAAGCTCACTCTCCTACTCTGTAGGGCCATTGCTGCAAGCACTTAAAGAATAACTTCCTTAATCTCTCTGATGGCCTACATGTGATGTGGAGGTTGCAGTTCTAGAAGATTTTTATACAGAAAGTTGGATTTCATGTAAACCAAAGGTTTTAGGCAGCGGGTTTTTTGTGTAGTATTTCTGAAACAAACTTGTACGTTTTATTTTCTCAGCTTTCTGGTAGATTTTGAAGTTACCTTCTGGTCTGTTTAGTTCCTATTAACTTCTGTTTGCAGGTCGAATTTGCTCAAAAGTTCCTTGCAGAAGAGGTGGAGAACTTGGCTGTGTGGCAGCATGTATCTCTCAAGGCCCTCAATCCTGACCTTAGGAAGCGTGTGGCCTGTCAGCTCACAGTGGCAGGACTGGCGCAGTGCAGGCGATGGCTGAACGGCCAGCGCGCTTTGGCAGAGCTCCGACCCGTGGTAAAGCAGAGTGGGTGGTTTGCTTTGTGAACTCTGAGGGTTCTGTTGCTGTCACCTCAGTTCGGTTTTATGTTTCCTGTGCCTGACAGGTGTGTGCATGAGCACAAACTCTCATTGCAATGTTTTCTTCTGCCACACAGCACCTCGGGGCCCTGTGCTCTGAGGGTGACTGGAGGTCTGGTGGTTAACTAGCTATCCCAGTTGTGGTTTGCTCTTTTTTTTCTTTAGAATTTCTTTTCTATCCTGTGTCGTACCATTTCTCTTAAGTTTTAAAGTCCTGGCTGTCTTTAGGCGGCATCAAATCTGGAAGATGCGCGCTGGTCTCCTTGGTGAAGGAGTGTGAGAATCAGAGATGTCCATGTGAAATATCTGCTGCCAGCTTTCTCCTGCCAATGCAGTGAAAGGCTGCAGCACCGTGTGAAACTGACAGAAGGAACGGCTGGTTCCTTTGCTTGGAAAGCTTTACTGGCTGGTGGCCTGGTGGATTAGCTGTACTGTACAGCTGATGCAGCATGTTGGGCTTCTTGCCATCTTGTATCATTGTAGATGCTTTATATGAGCCTGGGGTTTTGGTTTGGTGTATGTGTAGGGTGTTTTGGTGTTCCTTATACATTTTTCCCACTAGAATACTGCCCTTTCTGTCCTGCTGGCTGCCTGCAGCTTCGCTGGTGATGCTCTGGAGGCAGAACTTCAAACATCTGTCTTGGCAATGCTGGGTCAGTTCTGGACGTTTCTCCAGGTGAAGCAGGTGAGAGAACTTGCTGCTCCAGTGGTGAAAGCACAGTGGCCTTGAGAGGCTGGTGCTGTCCCATCCTGTGGTTGTTACTAAAGCACAGCGTAACTGCACTCCCCATCTGCTGGCAGCTGGTTTATGTCTTAGGCAGGCACATGCTCTGCAAAGCGGTTTGAGTTTTCCTGTATGGTACATACATGGCTCCTTGCTACTCCATCTCTGACTTCTTGTCAGATCCAGAGTCTCTTAGCAAGGTGTCTAAAATACCTCGTTCTGATTCAGACTGGTGAGAAATATAGCCTGTTATAAATAAGTTCATTAGAATGTGAACAAAACTCATGGTGATTTAATTAGTACAGAGCTGAGTGCAGGAAAACCCACAGAGCTGGTAACTTTGCTCCTGTATTTGAGAATTCCACTGCAGACCTGTGTGTGCCTGCAGTCGCAGTGAAGAAAGTAAGGGTTGTTTTGGCTCATACTGTGGATTGAGAAGAGAAACTTTGAGAGTGGGGTGAGGAACAGCCAACAATGGGCCCCTTCAGGGGTTCCTTCCACCCTCAGCTGAGCTGGGGAGACATTTGGCAACCTGTAAATAGTTCAGGTGACCTTTAGCTGCTTGTACTAGTGAGTGGAGGAGTGAGGTGAGGGTAAGAAATATAATTACAACAAATCAAAGAGAGGGTTTTGTAAAATACAGCCACTTAGAACTATAGAATCACAGAATGTTTTGGGTTGGAAGGGACCTTAGAGATCACCTCGTTCCAACCTCCCTGCCATGGGCAGGGACACCTCTCACCAGACCGGGTTGCTTATGATGTGATTTTCCACATGTGTGAAGTTAGGGTGAGGATTCTGGAACACTACTGTGGCTAAGTAGTTACTCCTTAAGCTAAAACGCACAGTTACTAATGTCTTGTGATCCATTGAAGGTCTCAGAAGAGCCAAGTCTCCAGCAGACATTGTGTGTGTTACTTCACCTTTTGGAAATTTTCATCCAAGCATTAGATGCCCAACTGATTATTCAGGTAATAAAACCCCAAAAACCTCAGACATACAGGTGAGAGGGAGCAGGTTTCACCTGCACTGTCTGACAGAGTTCGTTCTCTGTAGGTGTTTGCACTGCAGTGTGCTCTGTTCCGGCTGGATCCCCCAGACCATGTTCGTCTAGCAGTGGCAGACTTCCTTTCTTCTATGGGAAAGGTCTTTATACCACAGGAAGCACAGGTAAATATAAAGGGGGCTTAGTGAAATAATTGTCAGTCTTTTGACGGACAAGAGTTTTGCTGTTTATTTAAATATAAAGGATCTGTTACCTAGAGGAGTGCCAGGACATAATCTTCTTGGAGACTGACTAATGGTCTGTGGCAGTTTTATTTCAGTCAAGACTTGCTGAGTGCATGCAACTCTGTATTCAGTTGCTTCTCAGCAGTTAGGCCGCACAGCTGAGGGAGAAGTGGGCTTCCTTACAGTGCAGGCAGGGCAGTAGTACTCTGGCATTTCATAGCCCTGTCCATTGACCTTGGAGCAATTCTCTGGTGGATACACACAGATCTCTTCAGAACTGACAGCTCTCTGTTCCTCTTTCAGAGGCAGGTTGTGCCCCAGCTGTCATGTTTGTTTGCTTCACTGCTGGCTGACCAGACCTGGCTGATCCATCAGCACGCCCTGGAGGGATTCACAGGCTTTGCAGAGGTAAGCACAGCGGACTGCCGCAGGCAGGTATTTGGCTCTGGTAACTTCTGGTAGTGCAGAAATTCTTCTGTCTCAAATGTTTGCTGCTCTCCACTAACCGGTTTGGACCATAGTATTTGTTACGGATGCTACTGCTCATCAAAACCAGTGAGGGCTGAAGCAGCTGGAAGTGCAGGAAGATGAAGCATTGGTTGTTTAAAGTGGTTGCAATAGGGAAGGGACTCCCAAAGAAACATTTTCTGCTTTGTCTTCCTTTGTCAGTAGGAGTAAACAACTATTGTTCAACACTTTTGACAGGAGACAAGCCATGAAGATCTTCTTCCTCAGTGCCTCAGTTCTGAAGAGACCAAGAACAAAGTTGTCAGTTTTCTGGCCAAGGTGTGTATGCTCCTGAACCATCTGGGGCTGTTCAGCCTGGAGAAGAGGAGGCTCTGAGGTGACCTTCTAGCAACTTCCCAATATCTGAAGCAGGGCTACAAGAAAGCTGGGGTAGGGCTTTTTACAACTGTGCATAGTGAGAGGACAAGAAGAAATGGTTCCAGCCTTGAAGAGAGGAG
Source organism: Phoeniculus purpureus (assembly GCA_028565055.1). Taxonomy (NCBI): domain Eukaryota; kingdom Metazoa; phylum Chordata; class Aves; order Bucerotiformes; family Phoeniculidae; genus Phoeniculus; species Phoeniculus purpureus. The sequence continues at coordinate 5,541,282 of JAOXOE010000698.1, forward strand.
ACTTAGGTTGGACATGAGGAACAGATTGTTTCCTGTGAGGGTGCTGAGATGCTGGAACAAGTTGTGCAAGCAAGTTGTGGCTGGAAGTGTTAAAGGCCAGGCTGGCTGGCTGGGGCCGTGACTAACCTTCTCTAGTGAAGGTGTCCCTGCCTATGCAGGGGGGTTGGAACTAGATGATTTTTAAGGTACCTTCCAACCCTGGCCATTCTATGATTTTACTGCAGCTGGGTTGATGGTGTTTGCAGTGTTTACATCTGCATGGGGATTAAGTAAATTTAAAAGAAATTGTTAACTGGGATTGGGTTGGACTCGCTTAAATCAGCAGAATTAACAGCTGCCTTTCCTGCTCACTGGTCTTCCAGTACTTCCCAACGTTGATGTCAATCTTTGCTTTTCTCTCATTGAACAAGAAACATTATTAACAGGATTGTTGCCAGCAGTTTCCTAGTCAAAAGACAGGGCTGTAATCATTCATTGTTTGTGATTTCTTTCTCTGCTTCTCAAAGCTAGAGGCACATGAATGAGAAATCTTAGTCCTTTTTGCGTGTTAAAAAAAGTTCTCTTAAGAGCAGCTGGCTGTGTGCAGAGCAGTGAGAAAGAGGGGGCAGATACCGTGCTGTAACCAAAGGCAGGGCAGTCGTTAGTAAAAGAACTGATGGCTGCCAGTGATGCTCCACCAAAACTGTAGCTACCTTCAGTCTCTAGCTCAGAAGAGACTGTAAGAAATGACAGTTCACTTCAAACTGCTCATTAAGATTGAGCTCTCCTTCCCTCCCCTTTGCTCTGGCATATAAACTGAGCCTGTGAAGGTTGGTGATGGTTTAGTTCTCTCCTGTGACTTCTCCCTAGACGAGGTGTGTAGAAGAGACAACAGAAGCACGAAGAGAGCGCATGAAACAAGAAAGGATTACCTGCAGCACACAGTTCAGGAAAATGGATGCAGAACCAGAGTCAACAGGAGAGGTATGTGCACCTCTTTCAACTCTCTGGGCTCTACTGTTGCTTTCCATCAGTCCTGGGAGTTATCTAAAGAGGTTCAAGATGACTTCTAACAGAAAAGGTTTCTTGCACTCCCGGCCCTTAACGTTAGACCTGAATGCTCTGTACGGCCAGAACTCTAAAAGCACAAGGGAGTATTTTGCATCTGGGTGAAGACTCATCAGCTCTGCAGAGTGTTGTAAATGGTGTCTCTTGTTTACTTGTTATCGGCAGCCTCTGGCAAAGAGAGTGTGTCACCCCCCCTCTGAGGAGCAGTACAAGTCAGCAGTGGGCACAATGGAGGGGGCAGTGGAAGCCATGAAGCTGCTGCTCCAGAAAGGGTCACCTCCTGCTTGGCTTGCGGAGAAACTGGAGGCTCTGCAGTCAGCTGTTGCCATCCTCAGGGACAGCGTACTGTAACAAGCTCAGCAGGTCCTGGAGACAATAAACCAGCTCAGCTCCCGCTCCGGAGGGAAGGAGATGCCTTTGTATCACAACTGTTGGAGAAGAAAACACTGACACAGAGCGCTGCTCGGCTGGGTCGGGGTTAACATGCCGGAATGAGCACAGTGTGGGACACTGGCCTGTTGTCATAAAACACTGTCAGTCCTTCCAGCCAGTTATTAACGGACATGGTTGTGCATCTGGGCTTTCATTCCATACCCTGCCAACACAGAGGTTGCTCTTGTATCGTGATAAACATTTCAAGAGACTGTATGTTGAATACTGAGGTGTTCACATCTGTTGTAAAAGTAACAGTTACCTTTGTTCATGTCACATGCAGGTGACCAGGCAGTGGGAGTTTTTAATGTTAAAATACACTCAAAAATAACAACTTGAGGCTCTGTACTGTTCTGTGAATGTACCTCTGCTGCTGGTTCCACTCCACACTAGGGTCGTCTTTTAAAAATAATCTTTATTGGTCACAGTTAAGAGCAGAAAGAATGTGGTGCTTAAGCAGTTTGTTGTCAGTAGTCCTTCACTGCACAGTTTCTAGCACCTCCGGTACCATCCACTGACAGGACTACATAAACAGAAATAAATAAGTTGAATAAACTGTACATTCATCTTAAAGTCATCTCTTGGTTAAAATGTTAAAAGGAGCCATTTCTAAGGACTTTACTTTTCCAGGGGGGTGGAAATTAAAAAGACAAAAGGCACATTAACAGGGAACTCAGTGTGACTTTGATTTATTATCAGTTTTTCAGAGCAGGGGTGAGTTCTTACACTACTCTTGGCCTCCAGCAGCACAGCAGCACCAACACACCCATCATGCTGTTCTCTTTCCAGCACTGGGCATATTGCTTGAGTGCAGGCCTCACCCCTGCAGGTTTTGGCACAGACTGGAAGAAGCATCCAGTGCAAGAGATCGGGCCCGGCGGGATCCAGCAAGGGCTGCTGCTGCAGCAAGTGCCTGCCTTTGGGCAAACACTGCACTGAGGTACTTATCCATGGTATTGGGGAAGCAGCGACTTCTCTTATGGAATCCAACACTCTTGTAAACCACCTTGGTGTCCTGCAGTCTTGTTACCAGTTGCCATCATCCTCCCAGTTTAATTCCTCTTCTTCACCCCAGCCTGTGGCTTCAGTCTAGAATTGTGAAAAGTTACCAGTGTTAAGGCACAGGCACTTGTGCAGTCTCAGGAGGCAGGCAGTAGCCCGTGTGGCTTGCAGTGGCAGACCAAGAAAAGTCCTGACTGCTGAGAGCCCCTCATTAGATCAAACATGAAGTGCCACTAGTTGCAGCACTTTGAACTAGGAAAGGAACCGCCTTAAAGGTAAAAACAAGCTAATAGGCACAGGTTTTTTTCTCTCCTACAGCTAAAACCATTTGTACTCAACCCACTTTGCATTAAGAACAGGCCTTTGTAAGCCAGATGATTTCTTTGCCCGACAAACCAGGTAGTGTGCCACATTCTAACACAGAGTCTCACCCCCCTCCAGACACGGCTCTTCTGCTGCTCCACAGCAGTGACTGCCCCCAACGTGGGGCTGACAGCATGATGCCAGCAGTTCTGTTACACCACCACGCTGTAAACAACTGATTTACACCCAAGGCTCCTCTCCCCATGCCACCTGCTGCCTCTGGGGTAACTCCGTTGAGGCTGAAGTACCAAAACAACTTGAAATCAACATCTGCTCCCTAGGGGAGTGACATGTCTGGAGGACAGCACTGCCTCCCCTCGAGGAACTGACACTGGCTCCTGAGATGCTGGGGAGGTGCTAGAGGCAATGACCTGCTTACAGCAAACAGCAGTTTTATAACCCAGCTGGTTCTCTGAAACAGAGAAGTGTCTCAGCTCATTCTTTCATGCAAACAAAGCACCCAAAAAGCTTTTCTCTCTTAATTCAGAGGTTTTGCTTTCCTGGTCCTTTATTTACAATGCAATTAGGTTTTCCTAGAAGAGTGAGGAGCAACACTGAGTCCTGAGCATCCTCTGTGCCTGCTCAGCAGACAGGACCCTCTCCCTAGCATAGTGTAGTGTCCTTGAGTCCTGGATACAGCAACAAAGCTGGAGTAAAACTCGTTAGTGCCTTTCACAGAGCACAAACCCATTCTTACCTCAATAACATCAGCTGCAGCAAATTTGGATGAAAACAGCACGTTCTGGGGAGCACCTTCTCTGCTGGACATCACAGAGTGACTGGAAACAACTGCTTCTGTCCTCGCTTCGGGTAAAATCAAGACGGCTGAAGAAGGTTTAATGTCTGGGATCATGTCAGCAAACCAGTCCAGCTCGGGGTCCTGCATGGGTTTCCTCTTCACTTTGATAGTGAATTCTTCTCCTAGGCCAGACTCCAATGAAGATTTCAACCTTTCCTGAAAGGTCTGTTTTGGCAGCACAGTTTCTCCCAGTTGTTCCTGGTGATCCCACTTGTCATTGCTCCAGCTGTTCCCAGGGCAGGACTTTGTGAGGGCACTCAGCCTGAGACTTTTGGGTTCTTTGCTCAGTGGATGGGTACTTGGCAGAGGCCTCGGCGTTTCTACCACATTGGCCTGTGTCACAGTGAGGCAGTTTCCTGAGGATAGTTCAGGACTAGGGCTGCTGGGCTCAAAATCATCCCAAGGCTTCTCATCTACATCACGTTCAGCAAAATAAGGTCCCACACTGCCCCGCAGCTCTCGGGGCTGAATCTGAATGTTCACAGTTTTCTCAGTGTCAGTCTCCTCTGGCTCACTCCAGTCTGGCCACTCCTCTGCTGGCTTTTCGGAGGTAGTCAAAGACCTCCTGCTGCTGCTCCCAAGAATCCCATTTGTAGGGGACCGAGTGTCTTGCTCTCCTGTGGTAAAAAAGGTGCTATTAGTTTTCAGGAGAGCAAATGTAGAGACAAGTTGTGCTTGAAACTCCTTTGCATCACAGGTAGAACCTGCCATGGAAATAAGCCAGTGACACTGACTGCAAAGAAACTTCAGTGCCAGGCTCCTCTCCTGTGAGGAAGTACAGCCACATAATCATCTCAGAGCCCAGAGGCAATGAAGGCTCATGGGTGGAGAGCAACTGATGACTCGAAAAAAGCCATGAAAGTAAACTGAGTCAGCTTGGAGGCCAGAGAACGACCTGACCTACAGGTCTAGTGTATCTGCCAAGGTGTGGGAAGGGTGAAAAAGCCCAGCAGAGAACCTGCTGTAAGGAAACAAATTCATCTTCTCCAGCAACGTTTCACTTGTACCACAGCTGACTTCTAAAAGGGAAGGGCTAAGGTGAGTTTTACCTGTCTTTAAAGCCAGTGGATTGTCTTGTCTCACAGAAAGGTTGTTGATGGGCACTTTCCCAGTGACGGGGAGCACATTAGCACTCTTCTTCAGGGGCCGAGAGGTTTGATGTCTCTGATTGCTGACGACATGACTCGGGGAGCCTGCAAGGGATAAAAGAAGAGAACGGACACCCGGTGCCCGAGGTCTGATGTCAGTCTTAGCTGAAGCCACCCACAGCCCTGGAAGGGTCTTTTTTGCTGCAGTGACAAGCAATACTGGACGAGATTGGCACAGCCAGGAGCAGCTGCACCTCTGGAGCTGCGTACGACACAATACCCCTCTGTTCTGCCTTCTGCAGCGCTTGCCAGGACAAAGTTAGGACAACTGTAAATGGTCTGATTCTGGTGATACGTTCTTTCAAGAAACACACAATGAACAAACTAATTATCATCAGAACAGATGCTTAAAAAAAATGCTGCTGTCTGCCACCCAGCTGGATCCAAACCCCAGCCTCTGCACTGCAAGGCATCACAGATCCCCTGTCCCCTCCTGTCAGGCAAGAGCACAGCACCAACAGTCACAGAATTCACTGCAAAAGCCAACTCAGCGACCACACAAACCCTCTTTATTGTCTGGGCACGAGCAAGACCAGGAGTCTGTGACCTTGCAGGCTGTGTAATGGCTTCCAGCGTCACACACCCAGGGAGAAGTGGGGTGGTCAGTAGTCAGGGCCATGCTGGGAAGCTCTACAAGGTGGGTTTGTTTCCCTGGATCCATGAGGCATCCTGGCAAGCACCTAGTTCCACTATCCTAGTGCATTCTGGAGAGCTCTGGTGGTGATTCACCAGCACCAGCCTCGGCAGTGAGAGGTCCTGGTTCCACCCACTCCACAAAGGCAGGGCTCAGGCTTCCACATGCTTTGTCAGACAAGTTCATCTTTACCAGCAGAGCCAGACACGAGGCTGGCAGCTCTAGGGAGGACACACAGAACGTATCCCCTCTCCAAAGTGCCCCCCAGTAAAGGAACATCCTTTCAGGGGCTTCAGCAAACAGCTTTTCCGCTCACAGGCTCAGCCTCTAGTACTAATTTTTGCGGGTCAGCGCTCACTGTTGAGGACAAAAATGGGGTTTTTTTTCTGCTGTGAATAGTTAAATCAAGACTAGTCCTAAATGTATTCTGAACAATAAACCTGGTTTTAGTGTGCAGCCCAATGCGTTTATTTACCACACTCTACTAAAACAACGTGAGGAGGACTAACGCCATGAGCCATCCACAGATTTTAATGAAGGGTGGTAGCTGCCAGTACACAGAGGTCAGGAAGAAAACATATTTATTCTTGAATTGATCCCTGCCATGCATTTCTCCTGGTGTCTCTATGTCTAGAGCAGACCAAATGCTGGCTCTTCTTCGTTACACACATTCTTATGCTTTCCTTTAGTACGCTTGTTTTCAAGTTATCTAGCAGGTGCAGTGACTACTGTCTTCACTGGGATTAGCTGAAAAGGCTCCTGAGAGTTGAGAGAACAGAGAAGTTCGTATTCCTTTTCCAATCTATGGACAGAAGTGGAAGGAAAAGGTTGAGATTCACTATTTTTAAAAACATGAAGGACAGAGGAAGTACTAAACAACTGCCTGGGTAAGCAGGTAAGTCGTCCAGAAGGGCAGTAGAGTTCCTCCACCAAAGACAAACATGCTTGCTCCTAACAATCTCCATTGCTCGTGATGATTCTTAAATGAAGGAGAGGTTAAATTTGTTTCCATGAACTTCCTACATTTACGTAACTCTTCTTCTGATATTAATTTTGAATCTGCAAGCAGCACCTAACTCTGAAGTTTAGCTGAAAATGGGCTTCTCTTCAACTAATCTGTCAACAACAAGAGAAGAATCATCCAAGAAATCCCACCTGTGTTGCTGAGACAGTACAGGCAGCGATGCCCAGAACACTCTGAGCAAGTCACCTACCTTCTCGGGAGAGATCGGCTGTTTTCATGAAACTTGGTGCAGAGCTCTTGAAAATCTTCACCCTTTCTCCACCCACAACTACTTCAGGTCCGAGCAGGGAGACGAGAACCGCTAAGCTGTGCAGCGTTATTGCCACAATCGAGTCACTGGTATCTCGAAGGCCCAGCAGAACCTACACCAACAACATGAGAATGTTACCAAGAACAGAAAATTCTGCTCTTTCACTTCTTTCCTCTCCAGACCTTTTATTTGCAGCACGTTGCACTTCCATGATCTCCCACAGTTCTCAGTGGACACTGGACTTTATTCTGTGGCACAAAATCAGCCACTCACTGTGCCGTGAGCTAAAGAGCGGGCTGTTCCTCGTGCCTAGTGAACGCTGCACCCTAATGCCAACACACCCTCTGCTCTGCTCCCAACAGCTGTGGTGAGGCTGCCAGTCGAGGCCCTCAGGAATCAGCACAAGTGCTGTGTGTGACACAGGGTATTGGGATTACCAAAGTCAGTACTCCAGACCAGAGTTAGGTTTTGCATCGAAAGGAGGCTTCAAACTGCTTGCAGGCAGCACTAGGAGAGCCTAATGTCCGGCTAAGGACAAGTCCCACACTCTAGGTTACACCGTGTATTGTTCTGCTGTCCTTAACCTGGGGCAAGATGATGTTTTTCAGCTCCTCCTGAGAGAACAGTTCTGCGTAGGCATGAATGTGAGACAGCAACACTATGCGAACGTGCTCCTCATGAACCTCAAAGAGCTTCAGCAGCACAGGAATGACGTGTGTCTGGAACACGGCTGGCGACAGGAGGCAGCTGGTCTGGTTTTCTCCACTTTGCTCTAGGGAAGAGGTGAAGATGGGAAAAGGCTGCTTCAGCCATGAGGGAGCTCACCAGGAGCTATGTGCTGACAAGGGCAGGTGGGGCAGGGGAAAGGCGAGAAGAGAGATGTGCAGTGACCCACTGGGAAAGCTTGGGGTGACTAAATCTGGGAAAGAGCCCAGGCACTTCCCAGTTGCCCTCCCAGCACCAGCAGAGCATGAACAAACAGGGGCACACACGTAACTGTCCTTTCCAGTTTTGTGTGTTACAGTGTTTGCTCTGGTTAAATAACCACCATTCCCTTGACTCAAGCCACTGCTCTGAACTCATTCCAAATTCATCAGTAGTAATTGTGCAAAGAGAAAGTATTTAAAGGTCACCTTTCTTTGGGCCCAGCAAATGAGGAAGAAAACTCTTGACAGCTACAGGTTCTGCAAACACGAGCTGATTGAGTAGAAGAGGCACCAGGCGTGATGCTATCAGCTCCTCTGACAAGCCAGCCACCCTGTCCAGCAGGAATCTGTGTTCCAGGAGACACAAGTTACTACCAAGGCAGCTTTCCATGCATTTACAGCTCATGTCTGCATCATCCCTCCAAGAAGCTGCCCACTGCTGTGGTACTGAGCTGCTAAGCAGCTGGTATCTCCCATGGAGTGCTACAGCACTTACAGAAGATCACTGTCCTCTCACCCCACAGCCTGAATCTTCCTGCTGCCCAAGGGAAGGATGTTTTCCCCACCAGACAGGAAGTTTCCTTGCAAAAAGGGAATCCCGTTTTGAAACCGCTTCCATCTAATACATTTTAGAGGCAGCCAACAGAGTACAGGTTGGGTTTGTTTGTTTATGTCAGTGTGATGCTGTGCAACTGCTCTTCCTTGGAGGATTTTCATTAGCAGCTGCTGCTTTTCTGAAGGCCTGGACAGTACTGCACATGCCATTGTAAAGGCTCCTGCTGAAATCCCCTTTCTCCTCTTCTTTTCTCCACTTAGACTCAAAGTTGTGAAATCAGACTAATGTTACAGCTGATGGTGAGCACAGGGCTACGAACCAGACAGGAACACAGAGCTGTGAGAACATCTAGGCTCTTTTATGAGGAAAGAGATCAATTCAGTTCTCTTTTTCAGTCACAGATAATGCATTGACCACACAGAATCTTCCCTTACAGAATTACTGGGGATCACAACAACAGAATTTCTTACAGATGCTGCACTACTCTAGCCAAGACATCCATCACAGCCAGCAGCTCTACCCACACAGGGCTGGCACTGCATGATTAATTTACCCAATGCATCTTATTGAACCTCTCTCGTTAGATCTGCCTAAGTAGGAGAAACTTCTCAGCCTCAAGAGTTGCCTGGTGCTAGAGTTCCCTTTTTCCCTGAAGTCTCATCTCAAATAAAGCTGCTTCTATGAATGAGGCAGGGTAAAAGGTCCATTATTTCCAGCACACTGGAAGAAGCTCCTGCTGTTGCAGAGTGTTTTGAAGCTGGATGAGCCCACGAGTAGGACAACAGGACCCTGGGACAGGGCTGGACTCTGTCCCTGTTGCACCATGCTCCCTCTTCTGCTGCAAGTGCTACTACAGCTTGTTCTGATTCTCCAGCAACAGCAACAGCTTTGCAGCAGGCAAAACCATTGCTGAGGCTGACAAGTATCAGACCCAGCAGGTATTGCTCCTCCCCAACACCAAACCACTAACAACATAAGGGAAAAGGAGGCAGTGAAGAGCTTCCTCTCTGACGTGATCATTGCTTTGGCTGGAGGACCCAAAATGTTAACAGAGCAAGCAATGCTCTGCCAAAGACATCAAAATCTGCCACCTGAGGAACTACGCCTCTGGCTCCTAAGCCTTCCCAGGCCGTTCCACAGTCCCATTTGGCACAAGTATTTCTGACATAAGAACCTGCTAGATTATAGTTCCTCTGCTTACTTGAAAAATTCCGTTTTCTCCTCCTCAGACTTCAGTGTTAAGGTCTTCAGAAAGTTCACAATTTCCAGAAAGTCATTCCTAAGCACAAAAACAGGTGCTGTCAGCGCTGGTGCAGTTCTCACCGATCCTTACTTCTGGAGCATGTCCAGGGAAGGGTCAACAAGGCTCATGATGGTCTGGAGCACAAGTCCTGTGAGGAGCAACTGAGGGACTGGGTTTGTTTAGCCTGGAGAAAAGGAAGCTCAGAGGAGACCTTGTTGCTCTCTGTATCTACCTGAAAGGAGATGGCAGTGAGGAGGGAAACCAGCCTCTTCTCCCTGGTGGCAAGCAATAGGACAAGGGGAAATGGCTGCAAGCTGCACCGGAGCAGGTTTAGGCTGGATGTCAGGAAGAGTTTCTTCACTGAAAGGGTCACTGGGCTTTGGAACAAGCTGCCCAGAGCAATAGAGGAGTCACCATCCCTGGATGTGACCTGGTGCTTAGAGACATAATTTAGCGGTGACCTGGCAGTGCTGGGTCAAAGGCTGAACTTGATCTTAAAGGTTTCTTCCAAATGGAGAAACCCAGCACTGCCACCTCACCACTAAATGATTTTATTTTCTAGAGCACTTCCAATCACCTCCCACAGGCTTGGGGAGATCCAACTGACAGACTCTGATGAAGAGACACACCTCTGTCCCCGCTCCTAGCTCAGCACCTCCTGTGGAAGGCTGATAGAGCTTCCTTAATGTTAAGAAGTGCCTCTGTCAAAGATCCCTGTAAGAAGCAGCATTAAGTCTGCACTTCCCACTAATAAGTGTGTGTGCAACACAGAAGCAAGCAGGATTGAGACAGGAGGACATGCCTTTCCTTACCTGAAGAACTCGTGAGACAATAAGCTGGAGAGTGGTGGACGACACTCTGGGTCTGGATTCAGGAGTGTACAGTGCAGGGTTTGCTGAAAGCTGGAGAGAATATCTGCTGAAACTGAAATCCAGAGCACCTACAGTTAGATTTCTCTCTCAGCACTGGACAAGCTCTGGTCAGGAGTCCTCCACCCTCCCCAAAAGACCGATCTATAGTTCTGTTTGACAGCAAAATTGTCCACATCTGTCCTGAAAGGAAGAAAAAACAGCATTTTCCTTTCTCTTACTAAACTGCTTGGCCATGGGAGCAGCAAGGACTGTTAGTGTTCTTGCAAGAAGCTTCCCACTCCCTCTCTACTAGGAGGTAGCAGCCCCTGCTCAGCTGCCACTCTCATAACCTTTGGGGAAGTGGCTGGTAGGGCAGGACCAAGTGAATCCCTGATTGGGGCAGAAGAGATCTGAGGGTGCTTGTGTTACCCAGCCTGATGACCTCCAGTCACACCCAGAGCAGGGAGCAAGATACAGATCTGTTGAGAGCAGAATAAACATGAGTTTTATCTCACCCTGATTGTTTAGGACTGTGAGGAGTTTTTCAACCATTGCTCCAAAAGCATAGGCATCCCTCGCGTGCCCGTAGCTGTTGGGCAGAATTTTGAAGTCTGCAGACTGAAAATACAACCAAAAACATCAGCAAAGCAGGAATTTACAAAATACTCAGTAGTTTCCACTTCCATCCCCCACAACATGCACTCCCCAATTCTTTTTAAGCACCAAAGCTCCAAGAAATACTACAGGTAGGAGATTAGGCTAAAAAAAACCCTCCACTGGGGGTTTTTTAACCCAAAGGAGCAACTACACGATGATGAAACAATTCCCCGATGAACACGAGGAGCAACTGCCGGGCCATAGTGTTCAGCACTTCTATGGGAAGGGGATCATTAGAGAGAGACTGAGCACTCATTTAGCAAATCTTGAGGTGCTTAATGGCTCAGGAGTGACTAATGAGTGATAAACAGGCTGTTAGGAGAGATCCACAACCTGTGACCACAGCAGTGCTGGCAATCTCAGCAACTACTCTGTGGTTTTTGCAAAGGTTTGGTGATTTAGAAGCATTAATGTTGAAAAATATTGTGCTGAGCATCTCATTCCAAATTTCATTCCCCTGTGCCCAACACCATTCCCAAACCAGGGATGGGATGGAAAGGGGAAAAAAAAGAGGAAGTGAGCACACCTCAGATATTATCCAACAGACACTTCTTCCTGTTCAGGCATCAGGAAATAGAACAGCTGAATGACAAAGACTTCCTGATGGTCTCACTTTCATTTGTCACCAGTAAGAAGTTCCTCCAGCAAGCCAAGTTACTCACCATCTCCTCGCAGGGGATGCACGACTGGTCTCGTACCGACTTGACATGATGGAGGAACTGGAAGGAGAAGAGGAGAGTTGTGAGCAGCCTGGATTGCTCACCCCTGCCAAGCAGCAGGCAGGACAGGGCTGAGAGGGTGGAAAAAAGGCTGCCCCTTTGGCTGGCATCCAGGGCAGGGTGTGCTTCGCAAGGGGAAGCACTAATGGACAGCCAGGTGTGAAGAACCAGGCTGACAGGGCACCGCAGCTAACTCATCTCATTAGTCCTCGGTCCTATCGTCCTGCATTATCCACCTGGACAGGGAAAGGACTTAACAGGACTCAGTATCTGGTTTTCCTGCCACGCTCTTTGTGTTACTGTGCAAACTGCACGTGGGCCTGATCCCTTCTGAAAGGGGACATAGTGTACAGTTTGTGGAGGATCTGTGTTTTAAACTGATCCAGAGGAGCAAATTCTCACTCCCCTCATTCTTACCCTGCCCTCCAGCCAGAAGCCTCTCTTAGAAGAGGAGCTGCCTTCTGGCTAACAGGGAATTAATGAATATCTGTTTGTGTAGACACTGTAGTCTATGGCTATGGTGTCTTTAGGGCAAAGATTCAGGCAAGAACTAGAAGGGAGCAAACACACCAAGTAGTTAAGTTAACTGGAAGGACTGGGGTGTTCACACCAGTAGAATCTCCGGCGTGAGCTCTTCCATCTCTGCTGGGCTCCTTGGCTCCTACCTCTGGGGTGGCTTCATTGAAGTTACAGACTGTTTCCATTCCTCCCAGCTTCCAGTGCCCATCCTCACTTACAAACACGGATGATAAACAGACGTTGTTATGCGTTAGGTTTCCCTAAAACACAAAAAATCCAAGAAGAATAACAGACCTGGGGATAGATGACAACATACAATCTAATTAGCACTAACTAGATGCTGCAAGGAGCTGAGGAACACCTGTCCAAAAGCACTGTTAAGGTCCTTAGGAATTTGGTAGTTGATTAGGAGGTCTCAAACCGCAGGGCAGACAAAGCTCTAGTTGTCACAGCCCTCACAACAGAACTGTAGCTCCAGAGAAGTCCTCCAGCTATGAACGCAGAGCCCAAAAGTTACAGACTGAGCTGCGATTTAACTGTGGCCCTGGACAAACACATGGTGCCAAAATAGGAACTGTGACAGCCACCTCTGACCCGTGGCAACCCCTGCAAATAAATGCCAGGGCTGAGCAATCCCATGTCCCTAAAAAAGTGCTGCAAGCTGATGTCAATTCATGAAGCAAGAACTTCTCCTTTTCTTCTAAACCCACAATGTCTTCAGTTACCTTTCCTCCCACAAAGCAGCCAATGGCTTGAGCTAGAAGAACTGAGGGCTCTGGATCTGTCTTTTTGTGAGGAATCAGGAGTGACAGAGACATCCAGGCAGGCTCAGGTACGACGCTCTCCTGTTGCATTTCACCTGGCTCTCACCAAAGCCTAACAACTGCTGCTGGTGGTACCTACCCTGTCATGGAGGAAGATGAGTGCCAGTAACACATCATAGATCCCTGCACAGATTTCTGCAGATGAGAGTGTCTCCAGGACCATCTCCAAAGGCCTCACACGTTCCGTAACCAGGTGGATGCCATTTGCTTCCACAGTACAGGAGAGGAAGCGCAGAAGGCAAGGGTGGCGCAAGGTTTTTAGGTGCTGCCAGAAAAAAAAGACACGTTAACCCTCAGCCCAGGCATCTTTGCTGGCTGCAGAGCTCAGCTTTGTGCTTCTAGTCATGTTTCCAGCTTGAACTGAGACAGCCCAAGGCTGCTCCTCACCACAATTACTCACCTGCAGGATTTTGGGTAGGATCCCCCAAAAAAATCTCTGACTTAGGACAAGACCAGGACTCTGCAAAGCCATGCAGCTATTGCTAACCCAGCACCACTTCCCAGCACTACTCCAATGGCACAGCACACGATGAGCTTTGCAGCTGCTGGCCCCTTCTCCCACCCACATGGCAGCTGTTTGCACCTGAGGTCAGCTTTGACCTCTCCTCCTGCATTTACTCCCCAGGGGTTGCCCTTAATCCCCAAGGGTTTGACCCTCACCAACCCATTCACACCCCTCCAAGAAGAAGGAGGGCCAGCTCTGAGAAGCCTGTCCCGGGCACAATCTCTGCAGTACCTTGGCAGCTTTATTAACTTTCTCTTCGTTCTCTCGCTTGTACACAAAGACTGAAGCAAGTTTGCCATCCTGAAGCACGGCCGGATAAAACGTGTGTCCAGTTGGCAGCGTGAACAGCTGCTCCTCCAGTGTGTAGCTTTTTAAAGCGCTGTTCTCTGAGCCCATCACTTGCAGAGTTTGGCCGTTGTACAGGTTCCCTTTTGATGACAAATAGGCCCTTGGGAGAGGGAAGCGTTTTTAGGACAGATTTGGTTCCAGCAGACACTGTCCCCTTCACCTTCAGAGCATCTTCTGCAAAGCATGAAACAGCGCTGAAGAACCTCCTCCTGTCTGAACCCTCCCCTTCAGTTGAAGGACAAGAATAAAATCCTCATCATTCATTTTGTAAAGGAAAACACACGAAACGGTTCAAATCAAGAAGCAAGCCGGTTTCTAGCTTGGAGCCAGGACTATGCTGGCACCTGTGCCAGTATCACCACCAGACACCACCAGCTCTGCCACAAAGAAGGATGGACAGCACTGCATCCACAACCAGTCCTTGACCTGACCACCAAACCCCCAATACATCAAAACTCCCAGTCATGCAGACACCTGCTCCAGAGCTTTAATTCAGCTTAAACCCAGCCAGCAGTTCAGAACTGCAAGTGCCACTGCCTTTGGGCACAAGGAGACTTCTTAAAAGCAGCTGCTTGTCAATTCTCCAAGCCACAGAGGATTTCTGAGTGAAGCTACAGACAGGTAACCTTCTCCTTCTCCAGCAGCACGCTTTCCCCCACTGTGTGTCTCACAAACATTCTGACTGCCTGCCAGCCCTTCCCTTCCTCCCACAGCCTGACAGGAAGAGGCTGACACAGACTTTGTCTTCACGCACAAAACCGGTATAACCAACAGGCTGATTGCAGGGGCTCTTTCAGAACGCACTGACTGAGTACATGGGCTTGTGATCACAGCCTGCGGACAAGCCCTGCAATGCCTGTCTGCACAGAGCTAGCAAACCATCCTTAATGGGAGAAAGAGAGCAAAATCTGTTTCCAGTTGCATTTTTTGCTTCAGGCGGCAACACTGTATGAGTGTCTCAGCTCCCTGCTAGAGCTCTTCCAGCAAAGCTGCTGCTCTGGCCCCTATCCCATGCCTCTGGCCCTCCTAGGAGCTCAGAGGTCAGTGCTGGGGGCCTTTTGGAGAACAAGGTGGTCTGTTATGGTTCCCCAGCTTTTCACCGCTTAGTTAACTAAATTATTGTCCCCTGCCCTCCCGCAAGTGCCCCATATTTTAACCTGCTCTGATCTAATGTTTTTATTAAGTGCACAAACCACCAGTGAGCAAGAGCAGTGGGAAGGAGCTGCCCCTTTAATAGACTTCATACAAATCCTTGCTCACACGTGGTCTAATCACCTTTGTTAGCGCATTGTTCTGTAACCTGGGACTGCTTCTTGCTGGGAGGAATGAACCCCATGAACACACAAGCTATGGGAACACCAGAGCACACCATACGGCTCTTAACTGTTTGGTGTGAACAGACCTTAACCCTCCAGAGTGCACAGCAGCCACTACAGTCTGAAACGGGGTGTTTGTTTTCAATCGAGCCTCTGTGTCCTGATCTACCCTAATTCTAACACTAAATTAAATACAGAACATGAAACTTGCCATCGTTCCCTCCCCTCTGGTGTCAGAGATGGATCTGCAGTGCAGATTCCTTTAGTATGACCTTTAAAAAGCAAACACAAAGCTACAGAAGTCTAATCTGCAGCTTTCTGGCACTACATAGAGGGGTCAGTAGGTGAAAAGTAAACACGATGCAGAAGTTTTACATTTTTCTGAAAAGGACTTTATAGTGAATCACCCGGCGCAAAAGGATTCACGCTGCCTGGAGCTGATGGGCTTTCCTCAGTCATCCCTGGGAGCTCTGCTCTAACTGAGAAGGTTCAAATCCTGGGCACAGCTGGGTGCAAACCCCTGCGGCCTCTGCTCTGGCCAGCTCTGCTCTAATCATTTCTCAGTCAGGTTTTGCAGTGGGACACCTGCAAGTATCTGAACGAACCTAGTGTCTCACATTCCTCCAAACACACACAGATGGATTCACCAGTTACAAATTCAGCTTCTGAGACACTCACAATTCAGAAACACTGTCACATCAGAGTCACTCAAGTCTCTGTGATCTACTTTGAGCGTCACTGCCTGACAATCAGCAACAAATTATCATCCCCTGCTGCAGCAGGAGCCCAGTACAAGTCACAACATCAAAGACCCAGCACCTTCAAGCCAGCACCTTCCAACAAATACACGGCCACAGCAGCGTGTGGAACCACAGGCTGCATCTTCCAGAAACATATCAGCCTGGAAAGATTTGCCTGTTTTTTCACAGTGCTCCAAAACATGCTGGTTGTTGAAACTCCAGCAGGCAAAAGCATTTGCAAAGCCACACATCTGGCTGTGGCTAAACCCACAGAAGTTCTTCTGATGCTAAAGTAATTTATCACACACACAACTACACCATGTAAGGCCCACATGCGCTTTGGTGGTTAAGAGCACTACCCACATTAGAGCACTTCAATATCCTATTTTCAATAACTTGTAAACATGAATATTAGATGCAACACACAGTGCACCTTGAGACGGAGAGGAGCCCAGCAGGGAAAGCCAGGGGGGCTGGTAGTTCAGGACAATTTGGTATTGCGACCATACAGTGCTAAAAGTTCAAACATTGTGAAGTGATGAATATGAGGTATCACTGTCTATAGCTACCTGAAAGGAGGGTGTAGAGAGGTGGGGGCTGGTCTGCTCTCACAAGGAACAAGTGACAGGACAAGAGGAAAAGGCCTCAAGTTGCACCAGGGGAAGCTTAGTTTGGCCATGAGGAAAAACTTCTTCCTGGAAAGGGTCCTCAGGCCTTGGCACAGGCTGCCCAGAGAAGGGGTTGAATCTCCATCTCTGGATGTGTTTCACAGTTGTGAAGATCTGGAGCTCAGGGACAGGGTTTAGCGGCAGCCTTGAGACAGTTGAGTTAATGGCTGGACTTGATGGTCTTAAAAGACACTCTCCAACGACTCTGTGGTTCTACGACTCCACGTACCCCGGCACACACACAGAGCCCTGTCATTCCGCAGCTCAAGGGAGGCAGTTCCCAGCTCTCCCTTTGCCCTGCCCCACACAGGAGCCTCCATGAAGCCGCTGTCAGAGGCGGAGGTTCGGTGCCAGAGGCTTCCCAACATGTCGCACACGCGGTGACAGGAAAAGCGAACTCACAGCCCCTCTCGAGGGCCCGCATCCCGCACGGGCCAGGCTGGGCCAGGCCTGAGGCAACGACCCGGCCCAGGCGACCTGGGGCTCCCCGGCCCAGCGGAGGAGCGGAGATCCAGCCACCCTCGCCGCAACCCGCCCCATTACCTGCCCCACCCTCCGTAACCGGCCTCGCCGCCCACCTGCTCCCCGCCGGCCGGGGACGGGGGGTAGCGCCACCTCCTCGACCCCCTCAGCCCCGCCGCCCGCTCCTCCTGCTCCGCGCTTCCGGCAGCCCGACGGCTGCCAGTCGAGGGGCGAGGCGGCGCCTCCTGCCGTGACTGCGCCCCCTGACGGCCGGCGGCCGGGCCAGTCCTCCCGCCCGAGAGTGCGGCGGCCATTGAGGCTGTGGGCGAGACGCCCTCTACCGGCTCGGCCGGCCCTTGTTCCGCGCCGGTAGAACCGTCGAGCCCGCAGCCGCGGTTAGGGAATCGCACCCCACTGGGTGTTGGAGGGCGCCTCTGGAGATCATCTAGCCCAGCCCCGCGCCAGAGCGGGATCCTCTAGAGCAGATCCCACAGGAACAGTCCAGGCGGGGCTGGAACGTCTCCAGAGCAGAGACTCCGCAGCCTCTCTGGGCAGCCTGAGCCAAGGGGCTGGTACCCTCACAGTGACAGTTTGTCTTCATGTTTAGGTGGAACCTCCCGTGCTCCACTTTGCGCCCACTGCCCCTTGTCCTGACGCTGGGCAGCACCGAGAAGACCCTGTCCACGGCCTCTTGACACTCACTCCTTAGATAATTCATGAGACAGCCGTTCCCCCACCCACCGCAGTCTCCTCCTCTCCAGGCAGGACAGCCTCAGCTCTCTCAGACCCTCCTCGTAAGGCAGATGCTCCAGCCTCTGATCATCACTCCCTCCTCACCTCCCACACCAGTTCACCGAGAACGAGCAGCTCCCCACCGCTCTCGCTGAAGGGCAGGCACTGGGGTGCAAACGGCAAGGATGGTGGTCTGCCCAACACATCACCCCGCACCCCCCACGCTCCTTTGGTGTGTAACCCCCCGCATCATGAGGAGATGTATTTAATGCCATTAAAAGTAATTGCTCTCTGTGCTATGGAGTAAAGTGACTCCAGGGAGAGATTTCACATGAGTGTTTTGGACAGCAGAGTGAACGTTGAAAGGAATTACTAGAGTACAGTGGGAGGTCCAGGCTTTTCACACACTATTTTCGTATCACCAGTGTTATTCCAGTTTCATGCAGCACCAGGGCATTAGGATGTGGTTTGTTCAATCGTTTTGAACTGAATGCTTAGTGTGAGCCGGGCCCAGCAGCACACCCCATACCCACGGCTTGTCTAGACAAAGATTTAATGGCCATGGCAGGGTGTTTAACAAAGGTGGTCTGAGCTCTGCTGCCTCCTTGGCTTTCTTTAGTAACCAAACCCCAGCGGCTCACTCTGCATTAAATTCTGTGCTGTCAAATCTGGCAGAACTTTGTGGAGAGCATTCTTCAACAACTCAACAACTTCAACAACTCAAGGGGCACTTCACCCCCTCCTTTCCAGAAAAGCCCCTGCCCATGGACAGTGCAGACACTCCCAGACACACAGGTCCACTGGGCAGAGGCTCATTTCTGTTAGAGACCCTTCAGCGCAACAAAGCCACAGGCGTCTGGATGGAGAAAGGAATCCCCTCAGATCCACACCCAAACTCTGTGTGTTTAGCAAGCATAGAGGAAGGCTTTCTTCTACAACTGTGCACAGAGAGGTCTGCAGGCTGGCATGAAGAGTTCACAAAGGGGCATCGCGCTAGGATCCTCTGGGTCTTTTCAAACGAAGCAGAAAGATGATGGGAGGAGGAAGGCTCAGGAAAGTAGAACAGGGTCACACATAGTGTGTGAGGCAATGCCACATATTATGGGGTAACAGAACACATACAAAAAGATAAAATTAAATGAAGTTCAGATACCCCAGCTCCTTCTTTCAAAGGTAGGAGAGATCTAAAGTCTTTGGCCCAAACAGGACAGTTGTGACAAAGGACCTTGGCCCCCAAGTGCAAAATTAAAGGAACTGTGAATATTCCTCACCACAGTTTATTCAAGGGCATAAGCATGGATTTGTATGTCCTCTTTGTGCGTGTGATTGTAGCAGGAAAGACCTGGGGTAGAAACTCTGAACAACTGCAGATAAAAAAATTCTTAATGAGCAATAATTGGTTTCTACTCACAGCACTTGGCTCCAGCTGCAGGCTGTGCTGTAATTCATGTGGCTCTCAGGGAATAAAAGTAGACCTTGGCTGCTCTGCATCACTTAAGATCTATTTGCTTTGCTGGACTGTCTCTATGGACAAGCACCCCTTCCCTCTACCTGTGTAAGCCCGTTATTCCATACTAACCAAAGAGATGCTGGGGCACACAACCTGCTGGTGCTGTACAAACACATGACTTGGGCCTTCAACCTTTCAGTTTGACTTTCCTAAGCACAGCTGACACGGGCTTCTCCAGGGAGTAACTCAGGAGTTAGATCTGCACCTCCTTCCTCTTTCCAGGGTAGAAATCAGACCAGACAGGAAACTTGCAGCACTACAGAGCTCTTAGCAAACACCTCATCAGGTTTGTAACTAGTTATTTAAGTTGATTGAAGCATAGTGGACAGACAGACAGACAAGGAACTTTAGAAGAGGATGGAGAAAAAAAGCACATCTATGGAAGGAGCCTGTAAGATCTGACGGGACAGCTGGGGAGCACTTAAGAATGGTCCCCAGCTCTTCCTCTTCCAAGCCACAGGGCCTTTGAAAAGCCCAAAGGGAAGAAACAGGGCTGAGGGCTGCTCCAATGTCATCCAATGATGTCCTACTCCTGCATAGCCATGTTAGTGACACCTACATCACAGGAGCTTTTTGCTGCTGTGTTTCTCCAGTACTAAATTTTTTAAGAAACAGAAGAGGGTCTCTCTTTTTAGGGGGTAGGGACCCCAACATACCAACTCCAGAAGAGTCCGTATTCTCCTTCGGGCTCTCATTTCTCAACTGACTGGTTGCAATCATCACCTTCTACCTATGAACTACGTGCAATGGCACTGTCTTCCACCAGCCATGCAAGCAGGCAGCTCCAGTCCCTCTCTGGTTGCCTCTAGGCTCTCTGCTTAACCTCATAAAGAAAAAATTAGATCAGAACAACTTTAAGGGCTGACAGCTGCAACCTAAGTTGCAGCAGTAAGTCAGCTTCAGTGTATTTAATTTTTCTTGCGGATGGTCATGGAAGGAATGAAGGACGTAGCTATTCTCAGCCTTCTCCCATGAAGAGAGGACAGCTGAGCTTACCAGTGGTGTGTTACAGGAATTCCATTAAAGAACATGCCAGAGGCGTTTGAAAACTCCTGAATCTAAACAGAGCTTGCCCTGCTTATTCCAGAAGAAGATACATCTTGTTTCTGTTGCATTTAATCCACAGCAGATTAAATGAAACAGAATCGTGGTGGACTTATTTCAGAACCAAACACTCGTGTGGGACTGTTAGCAGCCAGCTCCATGCACACACCGCTATCTAAAGGACTTTGAATCAGGTCCTTCGTAAGCTCCCTAGGCCGAGGGTATTTGTTTACTTTGGTAAACAAACAGACCTATGACTTCTCAGCTTATGCTGTTTTGTGGTGCTGTTAACTTTACAGCCTAATTATATCTAAAAGACTTGCCCAACAAAACTCATTAATTAATTAGCAGCAGGCTGGGAAAGGGGATACTCCTGGGATGGTCAGAGACTGCTGCTGTAGGGTAAGAAAAGAGGTGCTGTACAAAGTCAGGGAGAGGAATCAGGAAAAGGAGGAAGGGATAAAAGTTGTGGAAGTTGCTAAACGCAAGCAGATCTCTCCTCGCCCTGTTTTATGCAGGATACAGTACTGAGGGCCTGAATCCATAAATACAGATAATTAAAAAAGTTATCCTACAGGTCAGACTCTGCAGTCTCCCTCTGACACCCACAGGAAATGCAATATAGATTGAAAAGTCTATGTGCTCATATGTATTTTTTTCTTCCTTCCCCCTTTTTGGCTCAGGACCTGTAATTAAAGGGGAAATCAGCCTCTCTCCTGCCTTAGAGAATGTAGTGGCACAGCTGGTTTTCATCTTGGCTAGCAGGCTCTGTCCTCAGGCTACTAAGTGCTGAGTAATTTTTACCAAGCTCTGCTTGCAGATAAATGATGTTCTTCTCTCATTGCTGCCAGGCAAAGCTGCAAATACTTGATCTTTTATTCTTTTCTCATAAACCCCTACCATTGAATACTAAAAATGCAGCCAGAGCTTTTTCCACTGCCATTTATTCTCAGCGTGGTCACAACTGCACCACAATTACTGACACCCACCCCTTTGCTGAAGCTCAACTGTAGTTCCTCCTTAACCTGAAGCTTCCAATTAAAGGCTCCTTCAGTTTCACTGATACTCCAAGGACTCACTCCGTTTTTTTAATCAGCTTCTTTTTTTCCAAAACACATTCCAGGAGAAGGGCAACTGTTTTAAATAGCTTCACACTAACTTTCTGCAAAAGCCTGATGAGCCAGTGCCAGCCTCAATAGAAAAGCCTGTGCCTGAATATGCCATTTGGGTCATTTCTCTCACAGCTCTAACTACAAAAATATCTGAACGCTTTGGACTCGATGTGGCACAACTAGGAGGCAGATAAAGCGTAGGCTCAGACTGACAGAAAGTCTCTAGGAAGGAATGACACTGGAAACCATTTAATTCATGTTTTCTGTAGTGTTTTTAGTATGATCTTCCATTTTCTAAGAAACTGCCTAAGAATTAGATAACATTTGTATAAAAAATGGTTTACAAAAACTACTTCAGCTTGGCAGCGCTGTTTTTCCACCTACCTCCAGTACAAGAAGCCATGAACATGGAGCCAGCACAGGGAGGAGGCTGAAAGCTGCTAAGGAACACCAAGGCTAATTTTAGAATAGTTTCCAGTCATGCAGTATGAAACAGAGGGAGTAACAGGCCCTATAAATCACTTATAAAAGATAACACAAAGTTTTAAACCAATCTTGAGTTCAAGGTTGTTTAAGACTAAAAGTCTGTCCACTTCATAAACAACCCCATGTCTCTGAAGACCACGTTCGTAGCGCATACACCAGTCTTACAGGGTTACTGGCCACTGTCTTAGTGGCATCAGCCCTGATGCAAAGGGAAGAGAGGGGAGGAACAATTCTGCAGATCAACAGCCATTTAAAAAAGATGCAAATGATGTTATGGGGGCAGGGGGGGTAAACAATCTGAAAAGCTTCAATCTGAATTCTGTTTGCAAGTAGCGTGTTTCAAAATATGGCTTAATGCAATCACTGTGTGGCAAGTCCAACGTGAAGGCATTGTGGCCTGTCTCTGCTGCTCAGACCATGCTCAGATCCTACTTAAACCCTGTGAACAAGCAGAACAGGATGTGTTTGTGTTTTAGGATGGGGAAGCTGGGGTGCGGAACCAAGTTCCAGTGGTTTTCTCTCTTGCTAGTCCTCAGGATGTGGCTTCTCTCAGCCCACAGAAGTCTATTTAAACACCGTGGCAAAGGTACTCTGTTGCAGCATAGTTTCTAATTTTATGTGTTTTCAAGCATTTAAACTAAATTATAAATGTTTGAAGCTCCGGAGGAATGAATCTGTGCCATCTTTCCATTATTAAAGTCTTCAGACCCAGGACTGGACTTTGGTAATTACGTGTCAGGGCAGCACCAGGAGATGCCGGGGCTTAACAGTGTTCCTGTTACTGGAGTGTTAGAGGGAAATGGTCCATGTTAAACACACTTCACACAAAGCATTCTTCTTAAAGGCCTTGTAAAACAAACCAAACGCTGGTTAGAAACACATTCACCGCTGCTGGCCACACAGGTTTTTATATTTAATAGAAATTAAATTAGTAGCTTAATATACAGAACGTGACGTTTTCCAGTCCAGTAGCTTCCCGATTCCTGCTTTCGAGTCACAGAGCAAATACTGTACAAAAACGATAACAAAGAGCAACCAAAGAGCAAACACTGTCACTAGAACACTGGACCCAGACAGACTAGGTTCTTCTGGAGCTACACACGCCAAAGGATATGTAACAATGGACCCGTCAAGGTATAGTCATGCATTACCAAGGGACAGATCTACTGCCGGCCACGCGACAGCTGGTTCAGTCTCCAGGGCAGGTGGCAGCATCGTGCACAGCACAACGGCTGCATTATCGTGCTCCGTAGCCATAGTAGTAAGGCTCATCCGGGCGGTATCCATATGCAGTCGCTGGGCGGGTAGGAGCCCCAGGTGATTGACCAAATCCATCCACTCCCATGCTACAAAAAAAAGAGAGACAGACACTGTAGGTTTTTGTATGGAAGGGAAGGGGCACTAACATTGGTATGTCCAACCCTTCCTGCCAGAGAGATCATTTTGTGAGGCAACATAGCTTGTCAGCTTCCCCTTCTAGCCAGCATGGCTCCATCTCCTTTTCCTTTGGTGGGAAAAGAACTACTGCAGAGAAATCAACACAACTCCTACAGAGGAAAAGCATTCTGGTTGAAAAGAGACATTAGAAGAGACAGAAGTTTTGTATACCTTTGTGGATTTATTGGCAAAGCACGCTACTTCTACGACTCAGTGTGTCTCTATGTTAAAGTTAACATGTCTTTCAGGAAAGGCTTCAAGCTTGTGTCTTGCAAAGCCCACTGGAAACCCTGCCCAGCACAACACATCTAAATAATCTCATTTCTTCCTTCAATACATTTCTGAAGCCCCTAGAAAAACACCAGCTAGAAATGAGAAAACATCTGGCACCACAACACACTTCAGCAAAGGATGGTGTTGCTAGTGGCATCCATGACTGACAGCCCAACGGCAGAAAGAATTCCTCACACGCTGAATGTCTCTCTACTATTGAGACGTTAGTTTCTGGTATAGAACCACATCTTTTACACCTCAGAAGTGCCGCAGCAGTGGATTAGATACCAAAGCACAGGAACTGCGTAGGAAAAAGTGGCACATGTTTCATGCTCAACAATAACGCTCTTGCAGGAGGCAGAAGAAAAATCAGTGTTGCCTAAGATACTGGATTACTGCCTGTTCATGGTTATGGCACTTCTTAACTTCCACTTCAGTAGAAGGACAAATGAAAAAGGATCTGATTTATTGCCTGACTAAAGATGCATTGAAAGGAGTTGAACTTCCCCTCTGAAGACTGTCAAAACACAAAGAACCAAAGTGCTTTTGGAGTGGGGAAAAGCTGAACCTCATTACTGCCAATTATCCATATAGAACATGGGTTATGCAACAGTCAAGGCTGGGAAAGAACGACCCATCCAGAAGATGTACAATGGGTGGGCCCCAGGCCCTGGCTCAGCAAAAAGCTGGCACTGCTGAATTGCCTGGACTGAAAGGGCTCAGCTGAAGCACTGGGGGACCCAGTCCATCACTCTGCTGTTGCAAAGACACTTTCCTCAGATTGTGCCTCTGTAAGGTTCTAGAAAAGAATCCTTGGTGTTTGGTTTCTCAGAAAATGAGTTTACTCATGCGATATTCCACCGATCAGGTGAAGGTGGAAGGTCTGAAACTGAGATTTGTCCTTTCAGAGGCAGGGGACATAGTCAACAAGCCAGACGGCAGAGAAAATTCTTGTTTCACCTGAATGTATCTCGAGAAACGCAGCACCCTGAAAGTGCTTTGCTGTTTCCACATTTGCCTGTTGGTATCTGCACTAGCAGTGCCCTGTCTCTCACATAAAGAACCATGGCTCTGACCTTAAAGGCTGATCAGTCCCCCAGCACAGCAAAGAGAAGCAGAATAGCTGTGGTGTACCCTGCAGTAGTGCAAAGTCACGTGAATACGTATGTCTGCTCCATGCCTTTCTCTGGCCACTCCTGATTCTACTCCAAAGCCCTATTACTCTTTTCCAAGGCAATTACCAAATGAGCTGGTGATCTCTGAGGCACCTTCTCCTGGTCTCTCCTTTATGAATGACAAACAGCAGCTTTCTCATTAACAGGTCTGAAGCTTCAGAAAACTTCTGAAAGGAGGGATTAAGAGAAATCCTGTCACTTTGTCTGTATCTAACTCATCTCCAGAAACACTGAACCCTCCCCTCATCTCAGTCACAGGCTGGTCTCTGCTTCTACCAGCAATACCGATTTGCAGCATGAAAGGGATCAGACAGACCAACCTCACATGGGCTGCTGTTAGGTGCAGCTCTCTGAACACAGGCCACAAAGCCTTTCTGAACAAGCCAACAAGGACCAAACGTGGAGCAAATGAATTTGTCTGGCAGTTCAGAAAACATTCAAGTTGAATAACTACCATGAAACAATGCTGATTCTTCAGGAGTTCTTTAAACAAGAGCTCTTCAGGAGTTCCTGTTAGCACTGGGAGTTAATAACATACTCAAGGAAGGCACAGCAGGACTTGCTAGTGTAGCATCCAGTTCTGGATGTGCTACCACAAATTTCCAATTGCCAGTGATACCACAGATGATGTTGAGAAGTAGGACCCATTAAGGTTACCTTTAATATCGGGAATCCCACAGTTTTCTTCCAGTTATCCTTAAAGCACCTGTGGTTGGTTTGTAGTGAAAAGCCGTTTTAACAGAAAATGCTTTTCTGGGTTTACCTTTCAAAGTTTGTTTTTCCTGTTGTGGAAAAGTTAGTTTTATTACTATTGTGGTGGAATAGGAGCTCTTTGCATCTCTGCTAACTACTGAGAATAGGGCTGGCTTAGTGGTGGCCTTTGGACAGTTGGATTAATGGTTGCATTCGGTGATCTTAAAGGTCTTTTCCAACCGAAGTGATTCTACGGTTCTGTGAAGACAATACTAGGGTTTGCGGTGAGGTGTCGTGACTACAGTGAGCCACAAGGCGGCAATGGGTCTCCATCACTGCGGGCAGAGCCCTGCCAGTTACTTTCAGTTTAGTGATTCTCAAAGAAATTTCAAATGGATTTAAATTGATAACGAGAGCAGGGAAAATATGGCTTCAATCACATTCTCCTCAAATTTTTTTAAATTTTTTTAGAAATATATAAATGTGTAAATAATTAGGTAAAGATCCCCAGAGTTTAAACTTTGAGGAGTATTGGTTATTTCCAAAAGGGTTAGACATATGTTAGTGTCCTGAAGAAAACTGGAAGAGATGGATCAGCTGATAATTGCTTTGGACAGTTAAAAAAAATAAAAAGAAAGGAACAGAAAAATCACATTAAAACACCTTGATCAAATCGCCACTCTTCCCTATCTAAATATTTCTCTTAAGTAAATGAAGGCTGACTCCAGTTTCACACGTTAGTGCTCTTGACAATACACTAGCTTTGCCTATTTGATTGTTTGTGCTGGCAGCCCACAGCAAGATGCTTGTCCTGGTAGTTGGAGGAAAAGCTGTTGAGCCCAGAAGGTAACCAAGTGCTGAGGCAAGAGAGCAGCAAACGCAGCTGCAGACTGAAGCACGGGTCACACTAGAGGCTGGCAGCCAGGACACCGACAATGTGACCGTAACCTGTAAAGGTGGAGACAGGGCCTCACAAATTCTTACTTCTGCCAAGAATAGCAGAAGGGCAGAGCCAGGGACACTGGTACCTTTTTGGCTGTAAACACTTGTTGGGTAACAATGGCTCAAGCTCATGATTTGTGCTGTGTACTCTTAGATTTATACCAGCAATCAGCTTCAAAACTCACTCCTAGGAAAAATATATTATTGGCCTTATTTATCCAGCATCTACAGGGAAAAAAAGCATTCAGCAGAGCAAGTGTGAGACATCTCTTCCCAAAGTTACAGACACAACGATGCTGTTGAGGCAGCAGTGCCCATCCTTGAATCACTGGTTTTTTTTCCTTCTCGGTAGCCAGCTCTGTTCAACCAGGTATCCAGGAGCTCAGGAAATCTCTGTATAGTACACACCCCAACATGATAAGCTCCTCAGATAATGACTTAGGCCACTGTCTTAATCCACAAGTTATTTAAGGCAGTTCTGTCCCACAAAACTGCATGCAGGCACACAGGGGCTTGCTAACCACACCGTCAAAACACAACTGTTTTCTTGTGCAAAGTTTACCACCACACTTGGAGCTGATGGAGTTAAACAGTGAATGGCACAGTTAATTATCATGTACTGCTAACCTCAGTTGCTGGTTCATTTTGAGACCCTTTAAAATATGAACTGTGTATTTTACCCCTATGCACTCTCTTAATGATTTGTTTTTTTTAGACTGAAATCACTTCCAGCCATCAGTTATACTCACGGTCTCTACACATGCACTTCTCCAAGCACAAATATTTCTTTTTCCTATTGGTCTGCCAGCCCCTGTCAGAGCAAATTTCACTTTAAACTAAACGCTATGATACTTAAAACCTCTTGGATTACTCAGGCTGCTAGTGTGATCTATGACCTTCCCCAAATGACAGCTGAACTTTCCAATTTGCTTGGAGGGCTGGGGAGCTGAAGAACACATGTCGAAGAGGAAAACGTTCCTGATGTGCAGGAGTGAGGAGAGATTCCCTAACAGTTCTGCTTATTGATACTTACTCTGATTCATAACTCCCAAATTAATATGCCCATCCAGCATCCTTAATTAAAAATGTAAGATCCAGTGTGTGTCCCCTCACAGCAGGAAAAGCCAGCACCAGCCCACCATGTCCACAAAACACTCCTTTCCTTAACTTCCTCCTGTGTCCAGAGCCTCGGAGACCATTTTGGCTTTGTGATAAGCCTGGAAGATTCGGCAGGCTCAGGCAGGAAGCTCTCTGCTGTGCTCCCCTTCAGGTATTTGTGCTGCTGGAAGAGCTCTGTCTGCGCCCTGGGGCAGGCTGACTGAAGAACAAGCTCTCTAAGTTTTCCTGATGCCACAGACACCTGAGGTTGTCCACACTGGTGCTGGTGCTGACAAGTTGCTCTAAAATTGGGTACTAATTCCTGTGGCATAAGCACGGCCTCAAAAGGCAAATCCCAGGTCACTGAGGTAATTCTTAGTCAAAGAATTGAAGCCGAACTGGTAAAACACACAAACCTTGGAGCCATCCCAGCAACTTCCATCACTGGGAAACAGAAAAGGCATGAAGCAGCATGGTGAGAATCATCCAGACTGTGATGTAAAACACCATGACTGCCTGTGCGCAGGTAGATATGGCCCCAAACAAGACTTCATCTTAGAGTGTGAAATTGGCTTAGGAGGTTGTACTTTAGGGTCAGAACTTCATCTTTTCCTGTTTTTTATTTTCCTGCTTTGTAACCCCAAATTAAAGCACCCTGCAACCACTGCATGCTGGAAGTGAAATACAGGCTAAGCAGCTACAGTGCCTCCACCAGAGCCACCATTTCAGTGACATTTCATCCTAGATCTGTTCTAAAACCTTATTAGTCCTTACTCCACATCAACCAGCCTTATGTCTGATGCTCATGACTAATCACTGGGGATATAATCTTATCTAAAATATATTTTATTATTTATATTAAGATAAAACTTAAACATAGGCATACATTTATAATTCATTATATAAGGTATAATTCATTATATAAGGTATAATTCATAATAGAATATATTCATATTATCATCAGCATCAGGTGCTCAGACACTGTAAGGCCAAGCAGACATCACTTATGACTCAACTCATCACCAGCCCTACCAAATCCTCATGAAGGAGTGACACCCAAAGTTCATGTGCTCAAGTGAGCTGCTCAAAGGATCTTACTCACGGGCATAAGCACACAGCCCCTGTTTGCACACCTCGCACTTCTTGCTGCCACTGATCACACCAGCAGCTTTGCAAACCTCCTCCTTAGTATCATAGAGTTTGAACCAGACGGTTTCTGAACATCCTCCAGAAGCCTGACAGCAGTACAGTTCATAGAAACCCCACTGTTTTCTCTGTAACTTCTCCCTTTATGCACCTTACATTATTATTTCCAAAACCCAGTCTTCACTCTGGGACATCACCCACCGCACCCCAGGCAGGCATTCAGAACCTCGTGCAGTGTATCTTTGAATCCTAATGTTTTCCTTCTGTGAGTCTACTCATGTGTGACAGGACACGGTACAGTTACCATCCCATATTGCCTTATAAACACTTATGCCATAAACTCCTGTAATCCATAATGCTGTATCAAGTTCCTGCATACAACAGATTGTACCAAACAGGTTATGGTCAGATGAGCAGTGAAGGTTGTGTCTTCCCTTAAGGAGGAACCCAAGCCATACAAGTGGTGCACCAGTCTCAAGATAAGCCCAGCATTATAACCTGCACAACCAAGATGCAGTTTACTTACCAACAAGACACATGGGAGTTTGCTAGCAGTAGTCTGTATTTTCTCTCTCCTCTCACCAGAGATTTTGCCTGGGGTTTTTCAAGGGTTGACAAAAGGTGTCAGTAATCAAGGGTGCAGTCCTTCTAGTTCAGTTAGAAACTGGTTAATAAATGCTACAGTTCCCTCCCTCCTTCTCCAGGCTTTCTCTGCACAGAGACCATGGAAAGGCAAGGGGAACTGGGAACATCTAGGCCTTGACCCACACATCGTGGAGATTCAGGCAGCCTGCATTCAAGCACCTAAGGTGGGAAATGTTCTTGAATCTCACAGAACACACACAGACCTCCAGCTTCTAAAAGTGTTCTTCAGGTAGGAAGTATTTAGCCTGTCCTGTGCAGGTATTGGCTAACCACCACACCCAAACCAAGGCTCTAAGCCTGTGAAACTCTTTGGCCCTTCTGCTGATGACATGATTTTCATAGCACCAGCCATGAAAATGTAGAGAAGCTTCAGTAAGTGGCATAAGTCTCACTGGCTTTTCCCTTGCTTAGAGTCTAGTGATCAAGAAGATGATCCTGTTCACTTTTACATGCCAGCTACCTGTGGTTTTGCTTCACTGACCATAAATTTTCTATCCTTCAGACTAAGAGCACAAACCGTGGGTTATGTAGAAACAGTATAAAATTGAGAAACCCTAGAAAAAACACAAATGTCTCTTTATAAAATGTCCTGTAACTGTAGATTCTCCCACTACTGGTAATGACGTTAAACTATAAACCACAACTCTCTTAAATTCTGCCTCTCATGATCGCAACTTTTTTCTCCCCTATCTGTGAAGCTTTTTTCCCCCATGCTTTCTATCCCTCCAGCTCAAGTGGGAGGGGAGTTTTGTAGCAGGGACTGTGACTCTGCACACTCCATCAAATACCAAGTCCACCTTTACATTGGTATTGAGTATGAACCTGTCTTCTGAAGAGGTAGAAAAAGTCAGAATGAACCTGTGCCACAATATTCAGCTCCCTTGTGCATGATGATACAGTTTTTATGGACATGACCGTGTCTCTCCTTCCATGTGATCCAGCTTTCTTCAGTGCACTTAATGACTTCAAGTTTCCAGTGGCGTCTGGACTCAGTGCCCAGTTATATCTCAGCACAATACCGCTGTCTCTGTCATTTAATTATAAACAAATGTAAATCTGACAATTGTGGAGAAATGAGCTCTGTCTCTTCTGTGTCAGGCTCCAGCTATGCACCAAGCAATAATCAAGCCAAAATTCGCTGCTGTGGAGGCAGCATTTAAAAAAAAAATAAAATATATTTCCCAACTGAATAGTAAAAAAGCACTGAACTAAAAATGAATGATTTTCCTTAGCCAAATTCAGTATGAGACTTGCTTGAAAGCTGTCAAGCTTGCCATCCCATCTCTGTGAAAGCAGCCTGGGACTTGGGCTCAGTTTCTTGCTCTGTCGGCTACCTGCTGTGTGATCCCGGACAAGTTGCTCCTTTTCTCCATGACCTCAGTTTCCCATTGGAGTTTTGAAAGAAAAAACACCTCTGACATTAACTGACAGCAAGGCACAGACTACAGTAATAAAAAGACTCAAATCAGACTGATGTAGACAGAAAAGAGTTTTGTTTATTTGTGACCAATCCAGAATACAGCCAGGGGGTGCAGAACAGCGACCCTGGAGCTCAAGTGGTTTCATACAGCCATCTTGTTTCTTGGAAGGGCATAGGGATAACTACACTGGCATCCCCTGCCCCAGGCTCACAGCTCTGCCACACGGACAGGGAGTTTCTCAGCTTTTCTCCACAGGATTTGTTAAAAGGTCAAGTGCACAGTCAGAGCTGGAACAGAACCCAAGAGTTCTGACTTTCCATTGTAAGCCTGACAAACATCTCCTGTGCTGGCCAAACCCACTGATTAGATACATCCATTTCTTAAAAAATAATTAAGAATTAAAATAAAAAAGCCCCAAGGAGCGGGCAATAAAAAGCAAGATGCCTTTTCCTCCTTCCTCTCTCTCTGCACATCCAACACATTTCTGTCATCTCTGTAACTTGAAGAGTCCATTCCTTAAACTCATAGTACATCTGGTTTGGGAAGGTTTCAGGCAGCTCTTCTAGTGAGCTCCAGCAATGTCAGTGTTATACTGGGTACAGCAACTTCAGGCAGCAGCCTGAGCAGAATAAGATCCTGATGAAGCAGCTCCATAGAGGTGAACCTCTCATAGTCACTAGATCAGCTGAGGATCTCATGCTCGTCTCCCACTAGCCCTCCCATTTCCAGATGGGAAGCGCTTCTTAGCACTATACCAGGTCACAGAGCAGTGTTGTTGTGAAAATGTACTCTGAGATAGGCAGCTGAAGCAGAACTGCAGGTTTTCAGTGGTCTGCAGTGAAGAAACTGGAGAATTCTTCCTTTAAATATTTATACAAGCTCACTGAGTCCTGAGCACTGCCACTCAGCTCTGTGCTTCAACACAAACAGGGGGAAAACAGTTCCCTCCCATGCGCAAACACCCAGAAAAGCCACACCAACAGATTACTGGCTTACGGTCATGCTGTCTCCAGGGCTCAGCACCAAGAGCTGGGCAACTCAATGTGGATGATAAACCAGATGCTGGAGGGAAGGAGGGAGGCAGAGGGAAAAAATCTGTTCTGCTTTGACTTACAGCTGCAGGCAATAAAAGCTTTCAAAGTCTTTTCTGAAAGTTAACACGGGTAGGGGATTTGCAGTGTTCATTGGAGTGCACACAGCAAACGCAGTTGGAGTGGTATAACTGCTGAATAAACTTTAAATATTTTTTAGCACCATAGATAATTGTTGAGATTTCAACCACTTTGATATATCTACACAGGGTCAATATATCAAGCTTTTGAAAGTTTGTCAAAATCTATCCCAAGCCAGTGATTCTTCTAGGGTAAACCAAGGAGGAAGTATATCTCCAAGTCTCTCCCTAACAGTGCATACACTGGGGAACAAGGCAGGTACAAATACAAACATGGAACATTTTCTTGGAGATCTGTATCTTGTACTAGCACTATTAAGCAAAAACTTCATGTACAATTAAAGGAATACAAATTAAAGTCTTTCCAGTCCCCAGGTTGGTCAGGGAGTCTTGGAAAAATAAAAACTTTTAAAAGGCTCAAAATCCGGAAGGCAAATAAACTGAACTTTCAAATCTCATGGTTAAAAAAGAAAACAAAAATTAATTTTCCAGAGCGAGAAGTGTAGTTCTGTCACCACACTTGAACAGCTGAAGCTGATAAGCACAGATCTGGAGAGTCAAAATTGGTTTGATTCCAAAACTTAACTATTTGGTGAACAAATTAATTTGGTATGTTACATTAATTATTTTTTTATACTAGAGACTTGTTTGCAGCACATGTTAAGTGCAGATAATCATAAGAAATACCCCACTGATGTACATGAGTTTTAAAAACTACTCACTGTAGGTTTAATTTTGAATCCTGTGAGCACATTTATACAAAACATACAAAGCACCCTTCACTTTATTACAGATTTAAATCTTTCTTCCAGGTCTGGCCTTGCAGCCACTTGTCTTGATAAAATAGGTCACTTGAAAAAGGAAAGCTCCATAAAACGAATTACAAAACCAACAAGATTAAACTGATTGTGCTGTTTTTGTACAGTGCAGCTGAATTCTGCAAATATGCTGCTGGCTGTGGTTTGGCATTTAACAGCATGCGATCAGTGAGAAGGAGGAAATTTTATTCTCATTAACTGTTGCAGATTTACTGCAGTGAAAAAGGGCTATGTAACCTGAGAAGTGACAGAATGGAAAGATCAAAGCAGCAGTCTGGAAACTAAATAAACCTTCTGGCTACTTCCTGCAAGGAAAATTCACTCTGGCAATGTAAAACAGAGTCCAGTTAAAAACTACTCTCAGTTTTATGAGCTGTCACAGCAGCCTGAGTGGTTTGGACCAGTCAAGTTTAGAACATTATATTTCCTTGTTTTTGTCTCAGATACTTCTGTAAGCAGTTTTATAGTTTCTTTTTCTTTTTTTTTTTTTAAAGAAAAAAATAAAATTCTTTTCTTTTGGTTGAAATCGAGAAGGTCACAGCTAAACTCATTAAAAACAACCAGGTCTTCATTTGCACATTCCATTCCCATTTACTACGTTTTAATATTTTACTTTGAGATTTATAAGCAATGTACATTCGCTTTAATAACTCTTCCGCATTCTGTTCACTTATTGTTTAATATAAGTGCAAATCAGTTTACAGAGCCCAGATGGCTTGTAACTAGGCAGCCAGTCTATTCCTAGTAGCACATCTGGAGGGACTAAGAGCAGCAGACAGAACGTGGGAATTAATTAATGTTACAGTTCAGACGAATCAGACCCAGGTTTGGGGGGATTTTTGGGTAAGACATTCCAAAAGCCTTGAGCTAGCTGCTACAGCATTTTGGTATTCTTTTAAAATTCTTAACACCCACCTAAACCGTGTTGGGTAAATGAGGCCAACTGCTGGTGGAATAGCATAGAATAAAAAGTAACTAAAAAAATGTAAAAGGAATGACTGTGAGTGAAAGAGGCCCAAGCATCCCATATTCCAAGAGAGCTGAAGTGTATTAAAACCTCAGTGTAAACTCTGCTCCCAAATGGCATCTGCAGCTTGCTGAAAAACCTGCACCTTTAATATATTCCCAAGCAAGCTATTCCATCTCTTGGCATACTGGTGTGATTGTTCAGAGCAATTAAACAGTTCTTACAGTAAGTGAAACAAGCGCAACATGATCCTTCATGATCATGGACCACACACCTTGGAGAGTTGGTGTGGTCCAGTCACTGGAAGAGTGGTGAGGAGAACACTGCTCTGCTCCAGGCTCTGGCATTTGACTCTGGAGGAGGCACTTCTCACCCCTTTGCCTGTCATCATTACATACCTGGGACAAGCACAGTGTGTTGCGCTGTTGATACAATCTCTGTGTTGAGGAATACAATGAGAGCTGCTTGGAAGCTCTTTCTAATGCAGTCTAAAACCAGAACAATAATAAACAAGCACCCAAGCACATTAAAAGAAGTTGCTGTATAGAGAACAATGTCCTCATCTAGATATTCCCAAATTACAGGCAGTGCTAGAAACCAATCCTTTAGTGGTGCTGTACATACAAGACACCCAGACACTGAAAAACCCTAATTGATGGATATGGGACAGAGAGAAAAATCTCTTAAATAATCAAGACTCTTAATCTTCAAAAATGCTACATTCCACAATATAAAAGCAGAATTTGGCAAATTCATATTAGTGATGCCTACACTGGATTATAGTGTGATTATAGCATCATCAGGCTTTGAGAAGACCGTATGAAAAAAACACTAATCAAGTAACCGCCAGCAAGGAGTATGATCACTACCGAAAAATACAGAAAGAGGTAACTCTAGTGTTGTACCAGTATGGAAACTAGACACAAAGAAATTCAAGTTCACATCACGGATGAGGCACTCATGTTCTAGAAGCACCACTGCCACATTTAATGGCTGAAGAAAAACAACTTAACTGTGAATTTTGATTTAGGATTCAGGATCTGAAGGATTAAAATATTTCAGTAAACTTGTCCCAGACTGTGCTCAAATCCCTTGTGAAAGGCAGCAATTCCTCCTTCCTTATTACTAGATTTTAGATGCAAGATCCTAATTCCAAGTGTACGTAACACCTGAAAAGGCACTGAGGAACAGAGAGAAATGCCTGTTTTGCATGAACAGTCAGTATGTGCTGACTTTATCTCTGTTATGTCGAGCCATATCAGAAATTCGCAGACTCATAGAATCATAGAATCATTAGAGATTGGAAGGGACCTCAAAAGATCATCTAGTCCAATCCCCCTGCCACAGCAGGAT
>JAOXOE010000698.1:5576437-5611835 GCA_028565055.1 Phoeniculus purpureus
GGTGGGATGTCCCTGCCCATAGCAGGGGGATTGGACTAGATGATCTTTCGAGGTCCCTTCCAATCCCTAATGATTCTGTGATTCTATGATTTTAAGTCTGCACCTCAAAACAGCCAATTTTATCTGCTGTGGGTTTGCAGTGGACGCTCCACATACTCCCCAGGGTGCTGAGGGACTGTAAACGCAGAGCTTGTTTGTTTTGAGAAGGACACTCAGATTCCTTGTGCACTTTGACTTTGTGTCCTCAAGCCCAGCAGGGTCGGTGCCAATGAGAGGAGAATCCACCCCCGAGTTGTTCTGGGGCTCTGAACCAGCCTCTTCAATGAGATTTGCAGTGCAATGCTGCTCTCCCTCAAATCACTGAGCACAGAGGCTTTGCTCTAGTAATGAACACATACCTGTTAACAGGGGGATATAAACTGTCGAGAAGGACAGATAAAGGCTTCATAAAACTTCAGACACCATGAGACTTCTGCCAGTTGGATGGGGAGGCAGCCTGGCTTCCCCACACCGCAGCCACCACCTCTGATCCTCCTCACAGGTAAGGGGCCATCCAAGACCTGGCCCCATCTCGCTCAGGATCCAGCAGTATTTCTGAAGAAGGCTCAGAAGAGGGAGGCTAAGGCAGAAGTGATTTCTGCCAGGACTGTGTAACAGGTTTCCTGTTAAACAGCCGTAACAAGAAAGCAAACAAGATCACTGCAGAAAACCCACCGGACAGCAGAGCCCATCTGAGGAGGAAGCATCACTCAGCAGCCACCAACATCAAGGACAGAGCAGGCGAGAGCACCCTAGCACATCAGAGCCATTACCCTGCTGCGTGGCTTTCTCCTCAGGAGATGCTCCTCCACAGCAGATGCTCCTCCACAGCAGAGTGCACAAAGGAACCTACTCCAGACAGCTCACGTCACCCAGACAAAGACCTTTACACACTGTTGCTTGCCCCAGCAAGGTCCCGTTACACCACACGGGGCCTCCCCGTCCTCACACGTTCCATTTGGCACTCATTTATTGCACTAGTGCAGTTTCTCAGAGCCTCTTCTGTGCCCTCGTTGCCACACACACGTGGATGAGCCTTGAGACAGCCCCATCTTTACCCATTTCCACAGGCAGCCCAGCACCCAGGGGAGAAACCAAGTAGGATCACAGCAAGAGAAGAGAAATCGAGCTCCAAAGCACCTTCTGACCTCATCCTCTGCCTAAAAAGCCCTCGAGCAGCTCACCTTGGGTTTTCAGCTGAAACAGATGAAGAGGAGACCCAAACCATCTGTAACGAACACTCACACACCCACCACCTGCCTCTGCTACTATCACTGCGCTAATTCCTGCTACAACACGCTCGGTCTGCCCTAGGAGGAGCATTACTCTCAGCAGCTAATTAAAGGGTTTTTACTGTCCCCTCTCTGCTGCGAGGAGTAAGCCCAGCAGTAGAAGCTGTTTCCCTGGAAGGTCACTGGAGTCACACGAGAGTTGCAGCACGGTTTGTGCCTGTCGCTGCAGTCACCTGTGGTGTCCTTGCTCCCTGAATTCGATACAGACATTTTTTCCACATGCAAAACCCAGCTCCAAGCTCCCAGCCTGGAGAGGACCCTCTTCTCCGCTGGAAAGGCTGCATCTCCCAGCTCCTGACCAGTGTTTTCAGGCATTTGTGAGCTCGTTTTTGAGGAAGGTGAAGACAGGCCGGGCGCTGCACCCAGGAAAGGTTGCTGATCCCTCCCATAAGCAACAATTGCCTCTGCAACGGAATGAATCTTCAGAGCTGTCAAAGGGAAGATCGGCCAGACCCTGCAACCCTGCTTAGAAAGGTCAGCTGGGAAAAGTCAGGAAGGGAAGGTCGCTCGCGTTATTGACAGACGCAGAGTGGAAGGGGCTAACCTGCGAGTACCTACGAGCTGCTCCTGGCAGCACATGTTGCCCTTCAGCTCTGGGTTCTGCTGGCAGCAGCTGGGGCAAACCTTGTGTGGATCACTCCAGACAACAGGGTCTGGGGACTGCACCTGAATGCACAGGTTCCTCCTGAGGGAGGGGAGCAGGCTGCTGGGATGAACGCCTTTCTGGCTCCTGTGGCTCAGATGAGCTTTTCAGCTCGTTGGGACAGGAACGTCGTTTTCTCTCTGTCCTTTGGACGCCTGATGTCCAGGTTTCTGGATGCAATGGAGCTGTTGGTGTCCAGGCATCAGCTGGTTGTTTCTCACATATAAAGACAATCACCCTGATAAAACAGCCAGGGGATCTTCCAAAACAGATGGAATTTGACCCAAACTCCCTTCACCTTGGAAGCGCTTTAGAGTCCAGATACACTGAGGCTTTGGAGTACTAGTGGAAAATAAATGCACAGAATTCTACCACGTTACGACGACTCCTCAGTGCCCCAGGCAGTTACAACAGGGGTTCTGCCCACACAGAAGTGCACTTTGCATCTGACTGACTCAATTCCAGCACTGTGCCACTGGCTTACCTGGTACAGAGGAATCAGTGTGCCTACTGATGCTAATTAAATTGAGATGGCTCTGTGGCAGAAGCCGTAGGAGCCGTTGCTGGTTTAAATTTTACGTGATCCAGAACGATACAAAGGCAGGTAAATCCATTCCTTTGGGTCAAAATATCGTTACAGATAACATTGCAAAGAGCTCAGACAGAGCAGAGGTACTGAAACACATTGGGTCAGGTCAAAACATAAACCCAGCTCAAAGGGAGCTGCAGCTAATTAGACCACTATGGCATTGTTCCACTGGAATTCCTTCTCTCTGTATGCACACACACACACACACACACACAGAGATATTTAATGTGTTTTACAGAATCAGTATTTGTCCAAGGAAAGCTTCAGGGTTTGCAGAAACATCACTTTCCCACAGAAAATTCTTTACCATTGCCACATGTAACTTCCATCTGTCCTGTATTAACCTTTATGAGCTGACACCCAGAACTCCTGTAGCCACCGCAGCCCTCCCCAATAAATACCATACTCTGCTCCACATCCAGACACATTGCAGGAGGAAAGCACAGACTCAGAGAAAGCAGGTCTAGAAGAAACCCAGGAAGTTAATCTCACTCATCCTCCTGCCTCATCTTAGATCAGAGACCTTTGAAGACAGAGCTGCCACCTCTTCCTCCAGACCACCTGGCCTATCACAAGCCCACTATGCTGATAAAGCAGCTTTTCTGTAAGTCCAGACTGAGCCTTCCCTCCTGCAGGGGAGAGTGCAGCACAGTGCAATGAGAGTTTCTTTCCAAAACCTGAATTAAAGTCCAGTGGCAACCCAGTCAGCATCTATTGCTATAGGAGCAGCAAGCCCAGGAGGCTGGGCAAACCCTTAGCAACAGCCACCACCCCTCCACACTGCTGCCCAGCCTACAGCTGAGCTCATGCTGCTGCTCAGCACCACCGATTGCATGGGGTCAGGGCACGGACTTACAGTAACGAGGGAAGGAGCCAGTCTCCAGGGAATAAGGAGCATGTGTGCCCAGCTGCATTTCTAACCCGCGTCCTGTCTCTCCAGCAGATTCAACCATGAAGAGAGGTCGACGACCAGCTCTCTCAGCTGTGCTTGGCTGTTTGAGAAAGAAGGGTGTGTTTACACGCGACAGAGCAGCATCCTCACAATCTGCCCTAAGTTACAAATTTACTTCCCAGACCTTGACCAGGGCTGGGGTTTCCTGTGTTTGCTCTTTGGGCTCCTGTCTCTTTGGAAAGAGGGAGGTGCTGCAAAGCCAGAGGGAGGGGGCAATGCAGAGAATTCAAGCTAAAGATGTTCTGCTGAGAAAGTATTTCTGAGAGCAATTTTGTGGAACATCTCCCTTACAAGGAAAGGCTGAGGGAGCTGGGTCTCTTGAGCTTGGAGAAAAGGAAACTGAGGGGTGACCTCATTAATGTTTATAAATATGTGAAGGGTGGGTGTCAGGAGGACGGAGCCAGGCTCTGCCCAGTGGCATCTAATGATAGGACAAGAGGCAACAGGTGTCAGCTGGAACATAGGAGGTTCTACATCA
This sequence comes from Phoeniculus purpureus, assembly GCA_028565055.1. NCBI lineage: Eukaryota > Metazoa > Chordata > Aves > Bucerotiformes > Phoeniculidae > Phoeniculus > Phoeniculus purpureus. The sequence continues at coordinate 5,580,431 of JAOXOE010000698.1, forward strand.
ATATCAGAAGGAACGTCTTCACAGTAAGGGTTGCAGAGCAGAGGAACAGGCTGCCCAAGGGGCTTGTGGAGTCTCCTTCTCTGGAGATGTTTAAAACCTGCCTGGCCGTGTTCTGTGTGACTTGATCTAGATGATCCTGCTATGGGAGGGGGATTGGACTGGATGATCTCTTGAGGTCTCTTTCAATCTCTAACAGTCTGTGATTCTGTGATTCTTTTCCAACCCCAGCTCTGAAAGGAATGAAACCAGGCAGCCATCCTGTCTGAGCATCTGTCTTGGTTCTGCTTTCTTCCTTCTCTCCACCAATTGGTCTTTTTTCTATCATCTGCAGCCTCCTCACTCTATCTGAGGACAAACTATGCCATTGAGAAGATGGTGGGGCCAGCCACATCACCACTGGACCCCAGTGGAGACCAGGTGTAGATGACATTTGCTTCACTCGAAGCTATCAGAAGAACACGGGGGCAGATGACAAGGGAGCAATGTCCTGTGCAGCATTCCTGGGCAGCGTCACTAACTGCTTGCAGGTGACCTGACAGACCCTTGTCTCCAGAAGGCTTTTAGAAGACAACTGGGATGGGCTGTGACCAGTTTTTCTTGTGCTGAAGTTAAAGCCCCTGGCTTTGTCCCTGAGCTTGCTCTTATCTCTGTTACACCCTCAGACCATGCCTGGGTGTCTGCCTGCATCTTCCCTCCCTGTTTGGCCTTCTCCAGCCCTGATGGAGAAGAGCTACAAGCAAACAACATTCCTCTCCCCTGTCTGCACTGATAATCTTGGGATCTCATCTCCTCTGTGTTCCCCTTCAGGCTGTGTCAACACCGCTGGGGTTGTGGAGGGCAGGATTGCTCTGACTTTGCTGCCCCATCTCGTACACCATGTCCTGCTCCACCCAGCACCAAGAATATTCCACTGGGACGTGAGTCAGACCTGCAAAGGGGTTTGAACCACCTCCCTCTCCTAGATTCCTCCACATTTGCAGCCACAAAACAAGCAGGTCCCAGAGCACAGAGACTTCTCCTTCAACAGCCTTTCAGAAATTGGAGCCTCTGTGTGGCTGCAATCCCCTTGGATCAGCAGACAGCATGGCTGAAGTCAAGGTGGTCCACACAGTCCCTTCCACATCACTGCCAACCACTGAGACATCTCCTGCAGGAGAAACAGCCGCAGGGAGTTCAGAGCTACCAAGGGCACCGATTTGCCCGTTTGACTTTGCTTGGACTTTCAGGAGATTCTTAATCTGTAATTGCAAAGAATTCCCCAAATGCAAGTTCTCACGGAGCCGAAACCCTGCAGGGTTGGCTGGATTAGAGCCAGGAGGTGATAAGAGAGACACAGACAGGTAAAATACCCTGTAGCATCAGTTCTGAGACTCTTTAGGAGCTATAGAGACCAAATGAGCTCTGCCTGCTGTCTCTTCTCCCTGCAAGCATTGCACCTCTTACATCCCTACACTGCCGTGGGTAAAATGGGTCCAAACTCCTCCTTTTTTGGTTGTTTTTACCTAGGAAGGGCTGCCCAGCAGTCAAATCACTGGCCAGAAACTCCAGATCCTCTCCTACCAGCCATGGACCTTTCAGATTCACTCAGGTTTCCCCCCATTTCCCACAATGAGATAGATTTCGGTGCCCTGAGCAGCATTGCCTGGATCCCTCTTGCTGTCCCTTTCCTTTTCTCAGACCTAATGTCCCACAGCAGATGCCAGAGCACGGCGCCACTCCAGAAGCACATCTACGGTCGTGGGTGGCACAACAAGAGACAGAAGAAAGGCCAAGAAACGCTGCTCCTTCGGAATCTTAAACCTGCACTTGGAGCACCTTGCACGGCTGCGAGCGAGGAGTAGCAGGACATGAACTCCACCAGCACACACAAAGGAGCCGAATCAATGTCCTGCTGGTACAGCTGAGCAAAACCAGCTGATGATGGACAGGGCTGCGGGTTTTCATATGTGAGGGAAGGATTTACAGTGATACCAGAGGAATTATTTCAGCCCCACAGTGACAATACCCACCCGCTTCCTTATTATATTTTATTGATCTTGCCCTAAATACATGTGGCTGGAGGAAATGATGCATAAATTACTAACGAGTTAATTTCTTGCTCCGACACAGACTCACAACAGCCCTTTGAAAGGGAACCAGGAAAGACAATGTGTGAAAGGATAAAGGCAATGAGACAAGCCTGGATGTAATAATCCCACGTGAATGATTATTGCTGCAACTAATGTAATCTAATAAAGAAGAATTTACGCCAGATGTCCCCCGGAACATGCCAGGCAGACCTGGGATTCAGCAGTGGATCCATCTCTAAGGAAACCTTGTTAGGAGGGGGGGAAAGAATGCTGTTGTCTGTTCGTCAGTTGGGAGGCTGTAGACCTCTCCAGTCAGAGTCACAACAAAAGCTCACCTTGCAAAGCTCCTGGGAGGGTGTTCGTTTGGCCCAGCTGCCAAGTTTAACGTGTTGGGTTCAGCCTACTCAGCCCCTGATGCTCTAGGACCAGCTTTCAGAAGCTGCCCCTTACCCCAAGCCAGAGCTGCCACTAGGATTTCCCTCATGTCACCCCAGGACAGAGAGGGAGCTGCTGGGAGGGCAATTTCCAGAGCAGGTGAATGAAGAGTGGAGAATCACCTCCTTTCATTGATTTTGAACTTGCTTCCTTTCCCAAGGATACACTAGACCAGAGTTCCACCCCGTTCTGGGCTATGATGCACGCAGATACCCTTTCCTTCTCACAAGCTGTAGCACGTGGGGACACCACGTAGCAGTAAAAAGGAGAGCCCTCAGCACCCAAGCAGTACTGTGAGTGTACCCAGACTGCTACAAAATGAGATCAGCTTCACCTTGCTTCATGCCACTTAGAAGCCCATTTTGCAGCAGGCAGAGTGAGCAGAGGGCTGGTAGGGCACCGCCAGCCATCCAGGTCTCCACGAAGACCTGAACTAGACCAAATTTGTTGCCCAAAGAGCAGACCAGAGTTGGGGTGATTTGTTCTTTCGGATCCAGCGCTGAACAAACACGCTTTCAGCACAGGTGTGAGGAGCACCAATGGACACTGACAGCCACTCCGCAGACCTGACATCAACAAATCATTTCACACCTTCTGCTCTCCCTCCTTGCTTCTGCTGCTTATTGATCATAGAATAATTTTGTTTGGAAAAGACCTTCAAGATCATCAAGTCCAACCATGAACTCACCTGTCCCAAGGCCACTGCTAAACCTTGTCCCTGAGTTCCAGTTCTCCATGATTGTGAGACAAGTCCAGGGATGGTGATTTCTTTGAATGTATTTTGTACAGCTGTTCCAAACTCTTATTCTGGTTACACTTTGGGGTGTGAACTGCTGTTCCTCATTCCTCCTTATTAACTACTGTTATTTAAGTAGCTCTGATGGGAAGAAGGGGGAAGAGAAGCTTTAGCAAGATCCAGATCCACTAAAACACAAACCACTACATTCAATGAAAAGATTTGCTTAAGCCCCATTAACTTAATGAGGACTTAACATCTTGTTCACTTGTTTATGTAGAAGAACCAGAGATCTCCACGGTGAACCTGGCTGACTCCAGTCCTGAGTCATAGGGACTGTGTGAACGTGGCTTGATTGTGTCAAAACTGCTGCCGAGGCGCCTCTCCTGTGGTCCTCCTCTGTCAGCTGGTTTGATAGTGTGGGCTGCTCGTATGGGCTGAAACCTCTTGCACAGGGGCTCTGCTCTGAGCTCGCGTGTAGCAGCTCCAAAGGACTTTGTGGACAATAACACAAACAGAGCTGCACTTAGGACTTGCAAACCCTGATTTGAGCCAGTCTGTATTGTCAGACATCACCCTGCCTAGAAACGACTTACAAACAGGAGCAAAGATCAGGCCTAATTTTAGTAACCCTCTGGGCTCTGCATCCCCTCACTGTGCTCGCTTTGATGAACCACGATCATAGGATGAAAGGAAGCAAAAACCCAGCTGGCACCTGCTGGGAGGGCAGGGAGAGAGAATCTGGCAGACAGGAGGTTCCTACAGAGATTGCCAACACTACTACACGTCTGGTTTGCTTTCTGGGCAGCACAGTGGATCCAAAGGTGATAAACATTTGGCTTAGCTGGCCAGACAAGATGTGCCCACATTAGATACCACCTCCTCGCTTGCTCACATCTCTGCACCTCTCAAGGCAGCTCCTTCTGCTGTGCTTCAAGCCGCCAGTCCCTGAGCTTCAGAGATGGCCCAGGCTCTGCTGGAAGGACACTCCTCTGTGGGAATAGCTGCTGGCCCAGGCTGGGCTGCTCTGTACCAGACATCTGGACAACTGAGTTCATATTTCGGTTTGCAGCACAAGGGTTGTTGTCAGAAGACACTGCTGAACATCAGGAAACTTTGAGGTATGTATAGAATTTTCAGGATTTATTTGCAGGAGCTTTATTTACAATTTATTTACAGTTCAGTGCCATGAAAAGACAAATGTTTAACTAAATTGAGAGTGACTTTGTTCTCCAAATACCTTCAGTGAAGAAGAGTGACTCTGAAGTGAAAAAAAAAACCCTCCACCTTGGTGTTGTCTGAGCATCAAAAGAGGTTAGTAAAGATTCTTGACTACCCTTTCTCCTGGTCCAAAGTTCTGAGGAAAGGACAACAGCCCAGTTGTGCTCTTTGGTTAAAGAGCACTTAGAGTGTTCTCAGCAGCAAGGATGCAATTTCTTTCTATAAATACCCTGTGGTTTCACTGTGCTGCAGAACACAGAGGAGAGCTGGCTCAATACGTTTATCAGCCGATCACCTGCAGCCTGACTGACTCACTGGCCCTGCAACCATGAGCAGTCAGTGACATCCTCTGATGGAGGATGAACAGACAGAGGAGTCAGACTGCTGGGCTGTAATAACCCTCATAAGTGTTCAAAACCCATTCTTCACCCTCTCCAGGGAAGCCTAGAGAACCTCTTTGCAGGGGTCAGTTGTACGTCTAGGCATGAGGACCTCCAGCCTGGGCCACCAAGTGGATTTTATGGAGGAGATCTGGCCTGCTGAGTCCCTTCTGGGGAGGAAGGGGCTGCTGATAGCATTATTATGCCTGCACTTTATCACAGGGACCGGTGCTTGCCTGCATCGGAAACATCACCCTAAGCAAACATGCAGACCTTCGTGGAAGCTACAGCAATTAGGCTAATTGAGAGCTGGGGCAGTCCCATATGTTTTCTGATCTGTTGGTTTTTAGGTCCCCTGTTGCACCTGTTCCCACAGCATTCACACACTCCAAGGCTTACATTCTCCTGCTCCAGGCATGGGAACAGAAGGATGGTGGTGCCTGATCAGAGAAAAGGCCTGTTGGCCTCATATCCAGCCTCAGATAGAGAGGACAGGAGGATAAGAACAGGACATATTGTCATTCCCCTGGTACAGGTCCTCTGCTCTTCCAGAGAAGGTCCCAAAGCTCTTCTCTAAGGAGTTCAGAATTATTCTGACACCACCTCTAGAGATATTTAAAAGATAGGTAGATGTGGCATTTACAGACATGATTTAGTGGGACTTTAGCAGGTTAACAGTTGAACTTGATAATCTTCAAGGTCTTTTCCAACCTAAAGTATTCTATAAATCCATGATTCTGTTTTAGACACAAGGTAGAAGCATTAATTTCTCGGACTTAGCCATCAGCAGTGCTGGGAAATTAAGCCCAGCGCTCGTTTTTCCAGGCGACAACCTCAGCGTTAGAAGAGCTAACAGCCCCAGCTTGGGATTTCTGAAAGAGATTCAACCCCACTGCCCAGAACCTGTGCACCCAAATCCCTGGGGTTGCTTGGAGCATCCCTGTGAACACGGGGTGCTGCTGCACTGGGAGCTACTAGGGTTTCTTTCAGAGAAAGGAACCTCATGCCAAGCTTTTTGCAGAGCGTGCACAGCACCAATGTCCCCCTGCACCATCACTCACAGCTTGGGACAGTGGTTTGGAGTAGGTGACTTCCCAGGACTCCTCAAATCCTTTTTCCTAGGATCCTCCAATAAACACTTTCCTCAGGTACAAGCTCAAGGAGAAATCTGCTCTTCAGAGTTAGCTTAGCTCATCGCGAGGTCCAGGGGAGCCCGTGTTCGCCAAATTCTTCCAAGACAGATGGTCCTTGCACAGCACATGTCTCTGAGGCAGAATCGCTTTCTGGAGCCACACTTCAATGCCAACATGAGAGCAAAGAGTATCTGTCTGCAGTTTGCAACCACCTCTGTTTCCCCTGCTCATGTAGGAATGTGAATAAACTGCTTTAAAAGTCAACAGTCTCCGTCACCAGTTTCTGTCACCATAAACCTGACCTGCAAGACTTTCTCCCACTTAGCAGACGTGAATTCAGTGAGGCAGACACTTGTTTGTAAGTAATTACAGTTCCTTTGCAAGAAACTTCTTATGTCCAGTATGTTTTTAAAACCCAGATTTCAAACTCAGCCTAAATATTTTACTGTCCCGAGTCCTCTCCTTCGAGCGTGTCCGCAAACCCCTTGACTCAGGCAGGGCTAATTAAACAGGGCACTGAATATTCCTGAAGAAGAGCTAATAGAGGGAAAATGAACCAGATCGATCTGTCCCGACCTCAGCAGCGATATCCAGCTGCCCCAGTTCAAAAGACCAGAGTGACAAATGCATCAAGGTGAATGGCTGGCCTGTCTTTAGCGCAAATAAACCACCAGCCTGAGCAAACTCTGTGTGTTCGAGCAGCAAAACTCACTGGGGCTTTTACCAACGGCTCACACAATGCAAACTGCCAACTCTTCCCTCTGAGGGCAGGTGGCAAAGGTCTCCTGCCGTTATCCCAAACCCTTTAGCCACCAAAATAGCCAGAGAGAAAACACAGACAATGGAAGGTGAGAATGGTCTTGCAAAACAGAGATGGATGCGCTCTTCCCTCCAGGAAAGGAGGAAGAACAGTGGAGAGAAAGGCTGTCTCTCTGCTCCTTCCTGCAAAACTGCATGATGCCTGCTTCACTGAGTACTGGAGTCAGTCTTGGGCACCTCAATACAGGAAGGACATTGAGGTGCTGGAGGAGTTCCAGAGAAGGACAACAAGGCTCGTGAAGGGTCTGGAAAACAAACCTTTTGAGGAGCAGCTGAGGTAACTGGCGCTGGTTAGTCTGGAGAGGAGGAGGCTGTCTGCAACTACCTACAAAGAGGCTGTAGAGAGGTGGGAGTTGGTCTCTTCTCACAAGGAACAAGTGACAGGACAAGAGGAAATGGCCTCAAGTTGCACCAGGGGAAGTTTAGGCTGGACATGAGGAAAAACTTCTTCCTGGGAAGGGTCATCAGGCTTTGAAACAGGCCACCCAGGGAGGGGGTTGAATCCCCATCCCTGGATGTATTTCACAGTTGTGGAGATCTGGAGCTCTGGGACAAGGTTTAATGGTGGCCCTGGGACAGTTGAGTTAGTGGTTGCACTCAATGATCTTAAAGCTCTTCTACAATCTAAACAGTTCTGTGATTCTGCGATCACTATCAAATGTTTTGGCCACTTCCCCTGCCTTTAGTTGCAGGAGGTTACTGACACAGGAGTTTTAACTCCGCAAGTCCCTTTGACAAACTAGAAGAACCAATACAGCATCCAGTTCTACACAGCGGTTGTGTTGATCAAAAGTGAAGTTGCTGTTCAGTAGGACAGAGCTTCTCTTTTCTCTGACAACAATCCAGCAGCTGTCTCATCTGCAGAGCTGTCCTCTGCTGCTTTTGACTGCCACTTGGATCAGACTCCAGTCTGCTCTGTAACACAGACAGTGAACTCAGGGACCAACTGAGCCAAGGCAGGAGGGGAAAATACAGTGAGGATTGGAAAGCACCCTTTCTCTGTGTCTTCCTTATGATAAAGCTTTCTAGGACAAACTCCCACCGCCTTTCTGCTCAAACTGTTATCATTACCCCATGGGACATCTTAGTTGTTCGTGTGAAACCAGCATGTCACCATGTGTGATTTTTACGTTATCTGGACCGCTTGCACCGACATGAGACAAGGTGAAGTGGGGACATCGCTGTTTCACGCAATGTGGGCTGTGCTTTATTCTCCTCTTGGATCCCAAGACACCAAAGTGAGCACATCCTTCCTGATTGCAACCCCTCCTTTTCCAGAAATCATCCTGTGGAGTAAGTCCTGAACAAAGTGCTTCCTCTCTCCCCTTTAACCATTTTCTTTCCACTCAAGTGCTCTATGACCCGAGACCTCCTCCAGAAGACACCGATTCAGCCCGATTGCCTCTTCCTGCCCACTCAGAGGCTGTCAAAAGCCCAAAATGACAGCACTGGTGTGCCAGAAGCAAGCGAGTCACCTGCAATTTCACACCTGCCGTCGCTGCTTTCATGGCAGCTGGTGAGGCGAGAAGTTGATGAAGGTCCCACTTGGCCCAGGCTGAAAGTCAAAGCAACTGTTGGGCTTTTCAGCAAATGTCCTTCTCTGAAGTAGGGAGGCAGGTAGAAAACCTGCTGGCAGCTGTCCGGGGGCATCTGCTGCCTTGTGAGGAGGCATTTGTGCTTTGTGCACGCTGTCCTGTTTTTGGCAGCTGCTTTCCCGAGCTGGAGAAAGCATTGGCCATCATCAGCTGTGGAAACAGTTTCTGGGCTGTGGGTTTCTTTCTCATCACCACTGCACCCACAGCTGAACTGTGTTGGCCAAGTCTGCCTCATTCAAGGTGAGATTCCACAGTGCCAGATGAGTAATGATAACTGTCTGACAGGTTTTGACTCCACTGGTCACATCTAACCTGCAATTTTGCTTGTTCCTCACTAAAGGTTTGGGTGAGAGAGGCCACAATCCAGGCTGGAGAGCTGCACTATGCAAAGACCATGAGAAGCTGGGCTCTGATGCTTGCTCCTCTGCCTTCCACCAAGTTTCTGCTGTCCACTCCACACAAGAGGACAGGTGCTATCTGTGGGCAAGCCCAAGCTGTGTTTCACATTTGATGTGAGTTACAGCCCCTAGGGAGAAGTGATCTTGCAGACCTTTTTGCCCCTGACCAAGAGCTCAGCACAGCAACTTGCTCTTTTAGGTGTATGGGCTGAAGACTCCACATCATACACCCACCCCCAGCCATGCAGCAGTCGCATGCTCACGCCAAGGGGCAGGAGCCAGCCCCCCCTGATGCAAGAACCAGAGGAATCCAAACAGAAGCAAGAACTCAGGACAGAAACCAGACTTGGAGACTTCAGTATGTTGCATTGCACAGACACTGTATGGTGCAGTCTGGCCTCCTGGCCCTAATATCCTCTGACAGCTCCCAGAGCAGAGGCTGAGCATGTTAGTGATTTGATCACGACACCAACTCCTGCGGGAGCTGCTGCTTCAAAGTCCCTGCTGCCAGTCCTTAGCAAAGCACGCGAGGAGCTGCAAAGATGTGCAGTCTCCAGAGCCTGTAGCAGTGAGTTATCTCCATGAATGAAGAACTGCTGGGCAAATGCTGGGTCCAGTCCAGCCCTTGAAAACTGGAGCTCTGGAAGGCAACTTCAGCCATGCCCTGGTAAATGGCTTCTTGTCTGATGGCTAGTTTCTTACAAAAAACAGAAGGCACAAACCTAATATGTCCGTATCACCAAGGGCCACAGGAACACCCCCCCCAAGTCAAACCCTGCTCGTTTGTCTGAGACTTAAGTGAAATTTTGTTTTCAAGTCCCCTTGCCAGACCGCAGATGTAAAAAGCTAAAGCCACTCGAGAAACTCGGTTCATCAGAAATGTGTTAAGTTACAGCACAGAACTCAAGCCCTTGCCAAGCACAGGCACGCAGAGCTGTGAAAGGACATGCCTGCCTCCCAGTTAAAGTCACCTTCACAGCTTCCATAGGTCACAGCACAAGCAGACATCCGCTCCAAAATCAGAAGCAAAACACAGCTCCCACTCTGAACAATGCCACAGGTGAGGGGGAGATGAGGAATTTAAGGAAAATAGAATAATAGGAAATAAAGTCCCTCCAGCAAAGACCCCATGGCCCTTAGGCGGTCACACAGTGCACAGAGGAGTGGCACAACAGAGTTACTAAACAGCCGCCTGGCAGCGAGCTGTCCTGTGCCCATTCTTGCCAGCACACAGCTACAGAGAGAGACAGCAAACAGCAGAAGGGTTGTGTTCTCAGGCACCATGACACATGCATTGCCACTACAGTTACAATCCGCTCCTGAAGATTCTCAAACCCTGGACACACCGTGCTACCAAAACTGGGAATTCATAGGCTGAAGCAGAAAAACAACCAGTTGTGGGACCAAGAACAAAGCAACCTGGCCAAGCACAAGCTACGGTTTTGCCTATGCCCTGGACTAACATTAATGATATGATAGCTATAACCTGTGAGCTGCTGCAAGGAAGGAGATTCTCTCCAGGGAGTCTTTGTTTGGCCTAAGGGATACACATGAAAGAGAAGACTAACCCCATCCTTAATGTGGTCTCAACTCCTGCTGCCTCTAGAAGTCATAGAAGATGAAGGCTTGCAGAAAGATGAGATAATGTCATAGTCTCTTTTCAGGCAATCAAGTCCCCAGAAAATCCCAGAGAAAGCTGCTGGGACCACCAGCTCTGGTCAGGAAAAGGGAAGCCCGAGTGCCCTCATCACAGCAAGGTATGAGTCCTGCTGGTCTGAGCAGCTCTCCAGAGGACGCTATTGCGCCATACTATCATACAATAACTTTTTGTTGGAAAAGTCCTTTAAGGATTATTGAGTTCAACCATTAACCCAACTGTCCCAACCCCACTGCCAAACCATGGCTGTAAGCTTCATGCATGTAGAGGACAATAACAAGGACAGGCTGGGAGACCCATGTGGTGGTTTAGCTCTCAAAACAGCTCCTGCAGGGATTCAGAGCAGGGCGTTTCGGGCTAATCTCTATGTTCCCTCAGGGAACCTGAAGGATTACTGCTCTACATCTGCTCACATGGTTGGGCCCCACCTTGTCAAGGCGGGGGAAGCGCTGACAGTGACTCTCAGTTCTTTAATCGGTTTGAGATAAACAGAAGTGGGCCCTGTCCACTGTGGAGCAGCACCTCTTCATTGACTCCCTTTCTCACATGCCCCAATGGCTTATCTTGAGCCTTACTCAGGGCTGAAACACATCACAGGTTTCATCACATCAAGGGCTGGCTCCCAGCAGCAACTACAGAGAAGCACAGTGCAGCTTCCTTGGTTACGTTAGGGCGGGGAAGGGTGGCTGCAGGAGTGACTGGTACCCAGCCAGCACCAGCCCATGGTAGAGCCTTTGGCTACAGCCCAAATCAGGGTAGGAGTGGAGGTCCCTGGGCAGTCATCACCACTAACCTCCAAAGCTGTGCTTTTACGTGCCCGTGGTTCTCCCAAGCTCTATCTTCCCAGCAGAAACCTGCAAGGCTGGGGGGTTTCCGCTGTTAACTACACACCAAGATCCCCTACTTGCTTCTCTTTCTGCTCTCCTCTCCCTTCTGATCAAGTCTCACAAAGTTCGCTGCAGGCCCAGGCACCTGCTTTACAGGACACACCACCGAGCCTTCCTCCTTCCTTTCAGGACTGGGGGACACAGCCTTGGGATCGAGCTCTGTGCTAGCTCCCAGGCAGTCAGTGCCATCTGCTGGCTAAAAAAGGACCAGTCTTGCTCTTCCCGCAACTCCTGACATTCTGCTGCTGAAGCCACATCCAGAGGGCTGACCTAAACCATTTCAACGATGTGCGTTTCCAAAACGGGAGCATCATGATATTAAAAACCATTTTATTAAATACTGTTACAAAAAAAGGACATTACATATCAGATTCTAAGTCGGAGATTCTTAATTTCTAATTATAACTTAAACATAATTTAAGAAAAAACCCCAACTTTCTCTTATGAAGTCATTTGCCAGTTAATAAATCCCACTTGCAATATATACACACACACACACACAAATCTCACGCTTCCATTTCCTGTGCAAATACATACAGGCACGAAATCCTTACAAACACCTCTGAAATATTTCTTTAATTACCTGGGCATAGATCGGTGACCACAGACCTACACAGGAATGAGTATTTTACAGTTTACAGTTAACACCACAAATACCCACAGTAGAAACTGCACAATTAAATATCCATGTATACATTTATATTACAGAGCCTAATCCCACAGGGATGAGATTGTTTCAGACCTACTCGCTGCATTCGGAAACCAGAGCACCTAACATAAGCACTACAATTTCACAGAGTGAGTCATGGAATCGCTTGGGTTAGAAGAGACCTTTAAGACCATGAAATCCAACTAATACATTTCTAGTGCTATTTAAGAAAAGAGCTTGGAGTCCCTAAGATTTGCAGGAACCCAAATATTGCTACAGACACATTTATTGACTGGGACATTCTCTTAAAAATAAACCAACTTCAACAACAAAGCAGACCAGTGGTTCCAAAACTATTCAGTGAATATTTTTGACCTGATTCCGTTTCTGTAAGTATAATCCGTATGTCTCCAGAGAAGACATCTCCAGCAGCGTAGTAAGTGATGTGAAATAATGCATGTCTTCACCTCACCTAGGTACCTTTGAGCAGATCAGAGGAGAAACCAGCCTCCTCTTTAGGCAGCAGCTTACTATTTGCTCACCATCTGGACGAGAGATGGCAAGCTCCCAGCTATGATAACTACTCCACTGAATGTAGACAACATTTTGCCAGAAGGCCAGAGCTTTACTCTCTGCTTGTCTTCAATGGAAATACCAGACAGCTTGAGTTCAAAATTTCTGAACAATACGCAAGGTCAATCATCTTGTCAGCAAGAGGTAAAAACATCTGGACAGCTGCTGATTTGCATGCAGTCACATTCTCCACAAGCCTCTGAGACATAAGTAAAGACGGTTTCAATTCCTGCAGAGAGAACACAATTCCTCTATAAATGGGAAAGTTGGCAGAGATTTGTATTTGCTCTCATTTCAGAGGAATTTTGCATGCAGCAGGTAGGCAGAAGCACACAAAAGTGTTCCTGATACTACATGCAGCTGAGCACAATCATCCTGCCGGAGTCGAGTAACCATTTCTGAAGCAATAAATCCATCAGTCTCGTTAGGACCTTTCAAGCAATGCCAAGATGCATATTAGATACCTCAAAGCAGCTTCAGCGATTGTACAGCAAACAGCATCTCTGATCACTTGTGTGATTAAAAGGAAGAGAATTTGTGAGTGCGGCTGTCATGCGCTTACCTGAAACACCCGCAGTTAGACGTTCTGGACAGCACTTTGGAAACTACCTTCAGCAGTTAGGCTTTGGCAGCTACTGTAAAATAACAGAAATGAAAATTACTGACAACTGGTTTGTATCAAATGGATTTTAGCAAAGTGACTGCAGTGTTTTTCACGCTGCTTTCTGAGACACAACTTACCTGGAAGGTGTAAATTTCTTTACTGTAAGAAGAAGAAGAAGAAGTGGTATTAGTATTTCAAGTTGAAAACCCCCTCCATACAAACTTTTAACTCTACTAAACCCCCCTCTCATTACTCCCATTCACTTTTCCTGGCAGTAATTACTAATAAACAAAATGTTAATTTTCCCCCAAAATTCTTGTTTTCTAAACATTTGGGTTTGCTGTTTTTGACTTTTAAATCCCAAAGCTAAATATAGCATGTTCTATGAAAGCTTGAAATCTCTTTAACTATTGGAACTTCCATATTTTAAAAACCAAGGGTGTGGAGGGTTTGGTGGGTTTCTTTTCTCCACTGACAGTTTCTCAGGAAGGTTCAATAAAACCAGTGGCCGCAGTCCAATTGCTCACCTTTCCTACGGAAACGTCTTGCAAGCCAAAGAAGGAATGACGCTGTGGACAACAGAGAGGCACTTGTGGCTGCTATACCCACGGAGACATAGCTGGCTTGTTCAGACGCTGAAAGGATGTAAAAGTTTCAGTGAGATCAACAGGCACATGTGGTCTTCGAAGCCCTCTCTACTTCTTCCTTTGACTCATGTTCTTCAAGAAGAACCAGAACTGCAGCTGGTAACCCTGAAGTTTTCTCTTGCTGAGACAGGATATATTCTGTACCAAGGTCAAAGGATCTGAAGGCAGCAACAGAGCTCTTACTGCCTTGAATGGAAGGCAAAGCTGAGACGTCTGTCCTGTAAAAGTACAGCTCTGTGGGGTCTGTTGGCTGAGGAGGTCACCCAATAAACTAATCTATAAAACAATTGATAAAAGTCTCCACTGAGAAACAGACCTATGAATGCAGATTTCCCCACAAGGTTCTGCTTCTCTGGAAAAGCTTTCTTTTATATTCATACAGAGAAAACTCAACATGAGAAATAACTTTAATTAAAACCAAAAAACAATCCAAAACCAGGCTGCGGCTTTTGTTTTTAGACAAGAAATCAACATTTTTAGTTAAGAAATTGTTCTTAAACACTTTTCAGCAAAACCTTTTAGGAATTTCCCCCTCTTCTATTTTCAAAAAATTATACTGAGAGTTTTTTTTGGCTTTTTAGATTTATGGACTTCACTAGAAGTTCTACCCATTTCTAGCAACTAGAAGTTGGTGTTGCCTCCTCCACCCTTCCAGATCTCACTTGAGTAGAAACCTAGTGCAAATTCTTTGTGTCTAGTCACAAGTACCTTCACATGTGGGCAGACTGGCACTCCAGTTTCCTAAGAGACCACACTCAAGAATGTGAGAGCCATTGAGCTTCCATCCTTCTAGACAGCTGAAGTGGCAGGCTGTGTTGTACGTGAAGTTCCCAGCACCATGTGAGCAATCCATAGAGCCTTTCTCGGGAGAGCTCAGTGGTTCACACTGCACAACTAAAATACAGAAAGAAAAGGTTAAGAATTGAGGACCTTCCTGTCTTTGGTGCTATTTCTTTCTCTGGTACAAGATTATAGTATTTTCAAATTCATTTGACTTTGGGATGGGAGCAGGCATCTCTAAAGCAGAGCAAGTCACAGCAGAAAAGAAAAGCATAATTCAGTTTAGAGCCAGGAGTCTACGAGATTACTCGATGATCCTGGAGGTCCTTCCCAGCCATGATGATTCTGTGATTCTGTGACTCTGATTATGAATATCAGTGCATTGTCCAGCTACAAGAAAACTGTAGTGGCCAACCCAGTAAGCCTCACCTTGGCATTTTGGCACCAGCTCTGACCACTGTCCCTCTGCTGTGCACTCAATGCTGGATGGGCCATCCAGAACATAGCCCTTGCTGCAGCGGAAATCACAACGCGTGCCATAGCTAAGATCTGCAGGATCATGGTCACAGGTCATCAAGCCTTCTTCTGGCCAGGTTACAGCTTCACATTTCACAGCTGCAACACACAGAACACAACAGCCATCAGCACAGATGCCTCAGGAACTCAGCATGCCAGTGCTACAGTCCCAAGTGCTTAGTTGAGCAGGGATAAGGAAAGATACCTGCACAGGAGGGCTGCCGCCTGTCCCAGGCCCCAGAAGATCCGCACTGCAGGGTGGATGGGCCCGTCAGGGTAAATCCTTCCTCACAGGTGAACTCACAAGTGGTACCCCAGGTGAGCTCCAGAGAGGGGTGGGAGCAGTTCACAGCACCATGAGCAGGTATTTCTAAGGCAGGGCATGTTACAGCTGAAAGGCATAAGAGACAGCAGAGCTTAATTTGGAGTATGTCAAGATAAATATTCTTTGAGCTAAGAGGTCATACTCTCCCTGGAACTGTACCTACAGAGCCATAGTACCCCCCCTTCAGACGTAGCAGTATCTCATGCAACAGAAATTTCAAGCACATTGCACAGTGCAGCCAGAACCCTTCAACATGCACCTAAACCATGTGTAAGCTCTTGTGAGACTAGGTCCAGGTAATTCTCCACAAGCATGCTGCTTGAAAAGGCACTGGCTCTCATTTGGGGTGTAGGGAAACAAGAGTTCCTGTCAGAACACTCCACTTCAAAAGCCTGTTATCATTTGTTTTGGGGACACAGATTCTGACTGTTACATGTCACCCTGCACTGCTGTTTCCTCTTTAATGCAACTGTCTAAATGATCTCCTTCTTGAGAACTGCTTATGAGAAGTGCCATCAACAAGCTAGAGATGGCTGCTGCACCTCAAATACATTTCTGAAAGAGGAAGACTCTTCAGACTATTTGAGCTATTCTAAGTTTTAACTGATTTCCAACCCAGAAAGCCTCACCTTGGCATTTTGGCACCAGCTCTGACCACCGTCCCTCTGCTGTGCACTCAATGCTGGATGGGCCATCCAGAACATAACCCTCGCTGCAGCGGAAATCACAACGCGTGCCATAGCTAAGATCTGCAGGATCATGGTCACAGGTCATCAAGCCTTCTTCTGGCCAGGTTACAGCTTCACATTTCACAGCTGCAACACACAGAACACAACAGCCATCAGCACAGATGCCTCAGGAACTCAGCATGCCAGTGCTACAGTCCCAAGTGCTTAGTTGAGCAGGGATAAGGAAAGATACCTGCACAGGAGGGCTGCCGCCTGTCCCAGGCCCCAGAAGATCCGCACTGCAGGGTGGATGGGCCCGTCAGGGTAAATCCTTCCTCACAGGTGAACTCACAAGTGGTACCCCAGGTGAGCTCCAGAGAGGGGTGGGAGCAGTTCACAGCACCATTAGCAGGTATTTCTAAGGCAGGGCAGGTCACAGCTGAAAGGCATAAGAGACAGCAGAGCTTAGTTGGAACAAATAATTACATGTTTTTTTCTTTCCTGTAGCTTAACAAAAGACTCACTAAATAGAAGTAGCTCCTTTGCAAGGTAGATCTACAGTACTGTGACTTCAGAAAACAGGAGTGGATGATCCCAGAATGGACAACTGACACACTTAAAGCCAAACTGTAAATTCATCTGCTGCTCATGACACCAAATAGATACAATCCAAGATTTTCCCTATGAAGAATAGGCTTCAATCAGCGTATTCTAAGCAGAACACCTCACAAAGCCATTCCTACAGTCAGTAATGAGCCTATTGGGAGCAGTTTAACAGCTAGGTTATCTCCATTCCCTATTCCCCATTACAATATAGAAAAGTCTTTCCCTACAAGGAAACATTCCCAGAGCCAGAACGATCATTCTGCCCATTTCATCTCTTCAGGAACAAAGAGACCTGTGTGCTGCAGTAAAATAATACCTTCACCATCTAATTAATTACAAAAGAACAGGCCAGAACAACAACTTGTACCTACTAACAGAACAACCCTGATGTTTACAGAGCTCTGTTTAATGTAGAAAGCTCATCTACCACAGCTTGAGCAGCTCACCTTTGCATGCTGCAAGGGGGGCTGACCAGACCCCAGAAGAGGCACAGTGTACAGATTCCAGTGCAGTCAATTCATAACCCTCCTCACACTGAACTGTGCAGGATGAGTTGTAGCCGAAGTTCTCCAATGGATGGTTGCACTCAAGGCTCCCATGATCAGGTTTTGTTAGTGGATCACAAGTCTCAACTTCAAAAGAAACACAGGAAGGTACCCAGTCAGTCCCTCTGGCTGCACAGGTAAATCAACGAGCCAAACTGAACACTAGGTAATATGAACATCACCCTGCTTGTAAGGAGGAATCTTACCAAATTCGCATTCAGGTCCATAGAATCCAGGGTTACAACTGCAGCTGTGATTGTTAATAGTCTCTATGCATTCTCCACGACCACTGCAGAGAGATGGGTTGCAAGAAGCTGGAGAAAAAAACAGAAAAGATAAAAATTTAGAGCAAATTATGAAAGAATTAGCAATGGCCACTAATGAAACCTGACTAGCACTTTGTTCCCCTTTCTGGCAGTAAACAGGTGCTTTGTATAGCAAAAAGTAAAGCAGAGAGTTTGATACATAAGATTATCCTGTCGTTTCACAGAAGGATTTCAGAAATCAACAACTTTGACAGAGTAACCCATCGTGTAAGGATTCTACTGCCTGGAAACTCCATCACCACTTGGTCTCAGGTATATATTAGCAGTATTTAAAATGCAGAAATGGGGTAGGTAGAGATCCTCAACAGGTTCATTCTTCACTAACTCAGCACAGCTCTAATTTGGCTGATATTTGACTTGAATATTTTTTTGACCTAGTCACAGATGCCTCTACACAAAGTGTCTAATCTAATCCAGTGGTGTATGATCAGCAGACAGATGCCTCCAAAGAGGCAACTCTTATCTAGCTGAGACACCCACTTGAGAGGGGCATGAAAATCATAATCTGGAAGAGCCTGTTTCTCTCCAGTGATTACACAGAAACTCTAGTGATTTGCTCATAAAAGATGTGTAATATCCTGGGAGTTAAACAGTTAGTGAGATCAACCCAGCTTTTAGAACAACCTCAGTACTGTAAGGATAAGCATACAAGCTCTTAGCTTGTCGGGCAGTTAGCACAAGACTGGGTTAAACTCATCCTACCCACCCCACTCATGTCCACTGGGCATGCTAGAATGGCCTTAGCACACCGTACCTGTGTAGCACAGAGCAACCTTCTTTTTCTCACACTGTTCATCATTCCACTTGCCATCATCCTTTCCCCTTTTGATGTAGATTTCGACACAGTCCTCATTGTTCCCTTTGCCATTTGGCTCACCAGAAGCCCAGTTTCTTGCCTCTTCTGTCAGTTGTTTGCTAGTTCCAATCCAGGTCCACACATCATTGATTTTTCTGATTCCAATCCAGTAGTAACCCGGATTGAAGGGTAAGAAATTATTGAGATAGTTGATTTCCTCCTTGTTCTGAATTGCAACCATGTTGGTGTACCTCTTTTTGCACCATAGCTCTGCTTCCCTGTAGGTCATGTTTGTGTCTGAATAATGGTATGTCCAACCATTCACTCCCTGCAGTACTGTAAGCCCTAGAATTAAAAGATGTCCAAAAGTTGGTGTCTGATTTTTTTCCCCTTTTTCTCTCTAGAAGAGAGTACATAAAACTTTATAAATATTGCAAACTTGTCAATACTGAACCTGCATTAACTATTTTATAAGCAATCAACTGACAAGCCCAGGCCAGCATCAAGTACAGGGACTTCAGCCTGTGAAACTATGCGTGATCACACAAAGCTTTGCAGACTTGACAGCAAGCTATAGGAGCCAATAATGTATTTGACAGATGAGGAGGGAAACTTGCCTTTGCAGCTAAAGGCTTTTCTAGTCCAGCCTTAAGTTAATTACATCAGGTTCAAAATTCTGTTTAATTTTGAGCTCAAACAGAACAGTCACACTAACGTTAACCACCCAAATAGTTTGCTACACAGAGAAATACACACTTACCATAAGCAACAAGAGATAAAAACTGCAAACAAATCATCATGTTTCTGAGAGTTTTCTCTTGATCTTCTAAGCAGTTGGCTATGAGAGATGAAAGAAACACATTTGTTAAGAGCAAACACTGGCTTCTTACAATTCCATATACTGTCTGTGCAATCTATTCCACTTGCTTTCTAACAATTTAATTTAAAGTCTTAAATTAAGTCTTTAGAATAAAGTTCTTAGAATAAAGAGCTTTTTTAAAAGTTCCAGTTTTAGGAAGCTACTCATTTTAAAATGTTATTATCAGGAGAGCTTTTAAATGCAAACAGCTTTTCGAGAACACCATCCCAAAATGCCATCTGCCTGCTTCAGCTGAGCAATAACACCCTGCATTTATACTCACAGACTGTAGCTGTAGTGGTCAGGTAGCAGAAGTCTTCTGTGATAATTCTCAGAGGCTGCGCTCCGTGGCTGAACACAGACTTGAAGATTAAGTTCAGCTCCAAGTGTTTGGACTGTGTAATCCTCTGCCTTTGCTACAGCTTTTTATTCTCTCAACTGGCCTGCCCTCCACGAGATGGGAAATCCCTCATGGAAAAGAATTTCTTGGAAAATCCCAGGATCTGGCCCTCCCACATGTGACCTACATGCTTCCCCTTGCCAAATCAAGCCACCCACAAAGACACACAGCGCTGACAAACTGCCAAGTGCCGCCTCACATCATATTACTGACAGAAACACACAATTCCAGGATATTGGGAAGAAGCAAGAGGGTTAGTTTGAATTAGTTGTATGAATAAGCAGATTCCAGCGTCATACCTAGTTCAGTGTTTTAAAGCAAGGAGATATCAGTTCTTTTGGGATCCCAGTTAAGAGAAGGCACCAACATGCAAAGCTGGTTAACCAAATAAAGGTGGAAACTGCAGCACTGGACAAGCCCATTTTGGAACACAGCACACTGTGCAGTTCTCATTCATGGTCAGGTTTGCCAGCCCCACTATTGCTAGTTCTCTTCTAGGGTCTTGCTCAGAAAACAGATTCATCAGTCACTTGTAACAGTCAGGCTTGGAATGTGGACACACTTTGAAGAGTCACTTGGACCAGCAGTCACATTTCTGAACAGGTGCATATAATATTTCAGGTGGACAAGACAATGCACCAGCCTTGTACTGAATTAATGCACATTTATTGTGTACGCACTGATTAATTAGTCCAGCACACAGCAGCCACATGGTGTCCATGGTACAGATGCACGCTTGAGTAATCGCCGACACTCAGCCTTAGTGGGTTGGTATGTGGCTGTGGGCTGTTCAGAGTGCACCTGCCTCTGCAAGGATCTCAGAACCACATACTGGTGGAAGGGACCTCTGGGGGTCATCTGGTCTAACCCTAGAGCAGGATCCCCTAGAGCAGATCCCACAGGAACAGTCCAAGTGGGGTTTCAATGTCTCCAGAGCAGGAAACTCCACAACCTTTCTGGGCAGCCTGGGCCAGGGCTCCGTTACCCTCACCATTAAAAAGGTTTTCCTTATGCTTAGATGGAACCTGCTGGGGTCCAGTTTGTGCCTATTGCCCCTTGTCCTTTCACTGGGCACCACTGAGAAGAGCGTGGTCCCATCCTCCTGACACTCATCGTTTAGATACTTATAAGCATTAATGACGTCCCCTCAGTTTCTTCTCCAAGTTGACCAGCCCCAGCGCTCTCAGCGTCTTCTCACAAGGCAGATGCTCCAGACCCTAATAATCTTAGTGGCTTCGTGCTGGACTCTCTCTAGTAACTCCCTGTCCTTCTTGAAGTGGAGAGGCTAGAACTGGCCATAGTATTCCACATCACCAATTCCTTGCACAACAGTCTTCTAGTTGCAGCACTCCACTCCTTTATGCTTATCACTGCCACTTCAGTGATAAGAGAGCACCTTGCCACACTATGTACAGAAGTTATTTTGGATATTTTTCAGTATTCAAGTGTCTCTCAAGAAGGACTGTTGAGGGCTGTAAGTAGTGAACGGGCAAGATAAGTAACAGATACAGTCGCTAGGTTCTACATGCTGCGCAAAACACAACACTAAAAGCTCGTGGCAGAGTCCACATTCCCCAGTGCTCCTAATCCTGGTCAATACAAAAGGGTATTTAATTCCTTGCACTCTGATCAGCCATGTCACCCCACCCCTTGTCCAAAACCCACTCAAGCACTTACTATGGAGGCTCCACAAGGCAGTCCAGTTGCCAAACTGGTATTCCAAGCATAAATATTACCATTATGGATGAAGTTTATCAAGACTCAACATGCAAAGGACTCAAAGGTTGTCAGTGGTAGGAGGACATGGGTTAGCAGCCACTTCATATCTGCAAAGCACAGTTATAGTTTATGCAGCACATGTTGGAGCTCCAATTTTTGAGCAGCACTCAGCTCTTCCATAATAAAAGTCAGCAGTTACCGGATTCTAAACTAAGATCTTGGCTGGCATCAATTTCCAATTATTTCACAAATTAAAGCATGAAGAGTCTATTCTAAACCAGCCTCAGGTACTATCAAAACATGATGGTTTACCAGAAATTGCAACAAGGTCCTAGAACACACGTCAGAGTCACTTACTGAGTAGAGTGAGGATTAAAACCAACATACTGTAGGAGTGAGGAATATTTTCTAGCAGATGTGAACTAACAAAGCTAGAAACACAAACAAACTATCAAGAAACTCTGGGAATTGGTGGATCATTCTCGGCTACGTCCCAGACACACTGTGCAAGCCCAGGCATGGGCCAGCCTTGCTTTGAAACACTAGACATCCAGAGATTTCAGGTAACATCAGATCAGGACTGCAGTTTCCTCAGCCTCAGTTGTTCATCGGCCGTTCATCAAGGGTGAAAACATTTCCTGCCTGCCAACCTTTCTCCATCCATGTGCTTCAGATTGTAAACCCTCCTAACAGGCTGTGAGTTTTAATTGTACCTGTACAGCTCCTCATGCAGCAGGGCCTAATTTCACGGGGTTCTGTAAATGTTACCCTAATACATCCTAACAATAATGAGTTTTGATAGAGCAACCTTAATTTTGTTATAATTGTATACAGAAAAACTATAAGCAACTTCAGAACAGTTTATATCATCTCTGGAGTTAGGAGGCAGAAAATCCTACACCTTTTCCTGGAGATTCCCTTTTTCAAGTCGTTTTATGATCTTCCTGCTGGTAAGTGCTCACTCTTGTCATGGCTGAAGCTCTAGAGTAATTTTATCAGATTCCCTTTGCCGCTGGAATCCCCGGAGGAAGGAAGACAATGTTTCTCCGTTTACAGTCCTCTTCCTTCACAGTGGCTGTCCGAGACCAGTTGTCTGTAGCAGATAAAAAAACACCCCCACAAAAAAAGCCACAAAAGCCTAAGAGCAACATGTCTGTAAAAAGGCCAGCCTAAAAAAAGACTGTCTTTTTGTTGGCAGTATTCCGTTACATGCATCACCAACACGGGGCTCATTTCGGTTTTTCCCTGGGAATTCTGCAATCCGCCAATTGTTTTCTTATCTCCTTTTAATATGATGGGAGATGAATACAAATATTCTCAGGAAAGAAAATAAGAAAGCTGTAAAGCACTTTCAGACAACTGAGAGGCTAAAATCTCTTTATTAAAAGTCAAAGGTGCTTATAAATGCATTCTGGAAGACTGAGATCCCTGTGATCTTAAAGCTCATACCGGATCTGAAGTTACATAGGTACTTCAGAAGAAATATCTCTGATATCATTACTTAGGTCAGACCGCAGATACTCAAGCTAGAAATGCCATCCAGCCTCTTAGCTGCTTCCTGTTTACCGATCTATTCTCTTGTTACTGCACATTTGTGTTCTCTTCATCCCTGGCCAACAGATTTGAGGATATCTAAATCTCGTCTTTGGGGCTGTACTGAGCTGGGTGCACTTGTCCACTCTCCTGTCATGCTACAGTATCCTGGTTCCTTACTACACATAGAGTCCTTCAATCAAATTCCTCTCTTCCAGGAGAACAAGAGACTCCAATTGTAAGTCAAGTAAAATCCTTAGAAACAGTTAGTGTTCCTATACATTGCAGGACTTCACTAGCACAAGTGAAAATGCAGATTTTCGCAAGCTGCACAAGCAACTGTTTAGTGTGAAGAACGGGAGACTGAGGGGAAACCTCATTGCTGTCTACAACTGCCTGAAAGGAGGGTGCACATAGGTGGGGGTTGGTCTCTTCTCACAAGGAACAAGTGGCAGAACAAGAGGAAATGGCTTCAAGTTGCACAAAGGTAATTTTAGGTTTGGCATGAGGAAAAACTTCCCAGAAAGTGCCATCAGGCCTTAGAACAGGCTGCCCAGGGAGGAGACTGAATCGCTATCCCTGGATGTGTGTTTCACAGTTGTGGAGATCTGGAACTTAGGGACAGGGCATAGCGGTGGCCTTGGGACAGTTGGGTTAATGGTTGGACTCAGTGATCTTGAAGATCTTTTCCAACCTAAAAGATTCTATGATTCTGTAAAGTGAATGGGCACACTCCAGATCACCTCTCTTGCCCTGCAGACAGAGACACCTTGTAAGAACTGCTTAGCAGCAACTAATTTTCCAGTTGGAAGTTTGACTTGATAGGTCGTTAATGGCACATAAAAAGGAGGAAAAGGCTATGTAAACACATTAGGAGTAAGAATAACAAGCCCAGGTCAGGTCTGCTCTTTACAGGACAGCAATTGACTGAGCACAGGTCAAATGTCATTTCTTTCTAGAGAGAGAAAAGCTAACAGATACTCACTGCATAGTTTTATACCTTGGGAAGAAGACAGAACATCTCAGGGTACAGAAAGACTGGAGTGAAGACTATTTAGGTTACTTACAGCTAATTGAGTTACTATTTGAGGCTACAAACCCTCCATGATTACCTTTGCAAGTACAAGGAAATGTGTCAGAGGGCCAAGAAAGTAAGAACAAGGTGACTGCAAGCCTTCAATGTGAGCACCTACAAAAGACACTAGATCCACACTGGAAAAAAAAAGTAAACAACTGAAAAATCAGAGGAAGGTTACTAAGCTGTCAAGAAGAGCTGACATTGATAGACTGATTTATTCTGAGCAGAACAATCTCATTTGTACCTCAAGTCTGAAACAGTGATGCACTAGGGTTTGCTCTAAGTAGGACTTTCGTACTGCCTGTAAGAACATCTCATGGGGCAAAAAAGTGAGCGAGCACTCATCTGGAATCACCACAAGACTGGTACACAAGAGATGTCCTGCTCCAAGGGGAGCTTCTCAAAGGTACTGCAAGTCTGCAAAGACTGTACAAACAAGCCTCACAAGGGCTTCTCCTGAACTAACTTGAACTGATTTAAGTTGGACGGCAAATTACAATCTAAAACGTTTACAAAACTTGCAGCTGACACGAGACTTTGAGGAACTGCAACGGTTCCAAAAGACCAGTGCAGGAGTCTGATTCAGATAAATTCAAGATGGGATCCAAAAACGAAGACAAATCAAGTTTTTGTTTTCTAAAACCAAAACTAAATAAAAATTAAACACTCCAACAAACCGACTGGGAAACTGCTGGCTAGGCAAGATGCCTTGAGAAATAGCAGATCGCTAGTTCATTATGGGTTACTGATTTATTGTCCCTGTTCCAAATAGCAAATGTTGTTCTGGTATGTAGTAACAGGGTTATTCCATCCAATCTGCCGTTGCCAAATCTCATCTGGTGTGCTCCACCTGACCTTGAGCACTGCAACTTCAGGAAGTACAGGCAGACAAAGTACAATCAAACCCTGAGCAGCGCAGTCAATACGTTATTCAGAACAAGATCAAGTTTATTCTCATTTTGAAGAGAAACTAAAACTATCTCAAATGAACATAAACCCCATAACAAACAAAACAATTAAAATTTGGTGACTTTACCTCTTGCGAACACCCTCATTCTGGAGTTTTTCTAAATAAGGAGGGAATAATAAAGGAGTTTTTTTTTTTTAAATAAGGAGGGAATAATAAGAGAGTTTTCTAAATAAGGAGGCCATACAATCATAGACCCATCATGGCTGGAAAGGACCTCCAGGATCATCAAGTCCAGCCCTAATCCTAACATCTCCCTGACCCCTAGACCATGGCGTCAGGTAGATCTATTAATTTTTTTAAACAGCTCCACAGATGGTGACCTCCATGGGCAGCGTTTTCCACTGCCTAACCACTCTCTCAGTAAAGAACTTCTTCCTAAGATCCAATCTAAACCTCCCTTGACGCAACTCAAGGCCATTTCCTTGCGTCCTATTGTTAGTAATTTGGGAGAAGAGACCAGCACCAGCCTCAGTACAACCTCCTTTTAGGTAGTTGTAGAGAGCCATGAAAAGCTAGAACAGGAGTTTTGAGGGTTGAGTTTTTGTTGGAGATTTGTCAGATCTTGGTTTGACAAAAACTTGTTAATATCTTCATCAATTGTTTATGAAAATAGGATGCAACAGGAAACTTATTTAGATTTTCTAAAATTATCTGTTGATCCTTCTGAAGCTCAAAATTAAGGCAACTAAAAGTTATATAGGATCTCGGGTAACCACAATATATACGTGAAGCACTGTATGTACAGAAACAGAGATTCATTTTCCAGGTCTTTTTTAAAAAAGAATGGTTCTGTACCTATAAGATTAGATCTGTGTTTACATATTTTAACTCTTTCCTTTTTTAACATTTTAATGATACTTTTATGTCAGACAAAAATAGAGAGTTAAGTACCTCTGAGTAATCCAGTTCTCTCTCCTAGGAGATAAATTTGTCATTCCTAAATTAAAACACTTCAGAAGTACTTATGTCAAAGGAGTTTATACAACAGACATTTGCCCCATTGAAAAGAGCTGTAAAACTACTTGAGATTTTGAAATCATAACAACTCCGGCTTCGCCCATGGTAATACTCAGTGGAAGAGGAAGAATAAGAGCTTTGGCCAGCCTTGAGGGGAAAAGGAGTTCTGGTGCCAGTAGAGAAGGTGTTTCCTGTTTGGAGAAGAGGTTGAACCACTAATTTGTTAAAAATTCAGAGACAAAAAGTCTGAGGCACAAGTTTTCCCCAAGGTCTAGATGGGAAGAAGAGATAATTTCCAAAAGCACACTCATCCTTCAAACCTCTGTGTTTCATTAAGCTTGAAGAAGGTAGACAAGACAACTGCTACAAAGAAGTCGGAATTTCTCAAGCTGTCTAAGACAGTCTCCTCTCTGTCTGCAGTGAAGCCCCAGAAGCCAGAAAATCTTATATCTAATTCTTCTTTCGGGAACTCTCCGATGTGACTCATAACTGCTTAATACACAGGCAGAAATACACATTCAAGAATCTAACCTGAGGCCAGGGATCACTTGTACTGGTAAGATGCATTGAAACAGGACAAAGGAGTGGAGAAAAAAAAACCCTTACAGAGCAGTGTCAGTCCTAACATTGCCCATGCTTGGCTGCCTGCATCTGCAGGTGGAACTGGTCCCATGCAGAACTTGATTATTTCTAATTGAACTATTGGAAATAACAGCAGAGCCTCGCCACACTCCATGCCCCTGTAAGAAAGAATAAGTACATAACTGCATAGACTCAGCACTGTCATTTTACTGTCCTGGTCTGTTCCATAGTCCCATACTCCCAAGCACAGGTGAGATGTCCCAGATGTGACACTGATGGGGATGCTGTCTCTGTCTTGAGGACAAGAACAGTTAGAGCTTTTGGCAAATGAGAGAAAAGTTTCAGGATTAGGAGATGCGGTTCTGTGCTTGGTTCTGTGAAAGTGGTCATCATCAGAAATGTTTTCTACTTTGCAAATTGTTTGTATAGCATCTGCATAGCTCTGTTTCCAGAAAACACTGGCTTGACATTAAACTACCCATAGCACTGGAGTGCTGACATGGCCTTCCATTCTCCATTTGCTGTGTTATGAAGGAAAGACTATAAAAAAGATGAATTGGGCAGCAGCTTCACTTCTTTGATACATCCCACTGTTGTTTTACAAACTCCAAGCTTCAAGTTGGTTCTTGGCAGCAGCAGAGTCTATTTCAGATAGATAATTAAATTCTGCGGCCATTGATGTATAAAAGCATTCCTGATCCATAACTAAATCAATGTTCAATTACAAATTTAAGTATTAAATATGTAATACTTAAATATTGTAACTTAAATATTGTAACTTAAATATTGTAACCTATAACTTAAATATTGTAATTTCTCAGGTTGCTCTGTAAGTTTTCAACCCCAATTGCCTAATCCAGGAGCTGTACTGTTCCACGAATAAATGTTCTCTAATCAAGCTTCAGAGAAGGACAGTACTATTCTTTTAGTCCTTAATTTTTCTGCTGGAAAACAAGCAGTATATAAACTCTACAAGTATCACCTCTAGCTGATTATAAACTAGAAAGCTGTATATTTTAAAAAGACCTAGAAGATGGGGATCAGGTACCTAAAAGGTGCTTTGAGTGATACCAACCTCTGTATTTAATGCCAAGTCCCAGGAACTCTCATCACTATCCAATGCCATTTATAAAGATAAGCAACAGAAAGGTCCATCACCAAAGTTACCGGCATTCTGTGGAATTAGATTTTACCACTTGGTATCCAAAGCCTTCAAAGCAGAAGACTAAAGTACAAGGAACAAACGCATGGCACTGTCATAAAGCCTGATACATGAACAGCTGTCAAAGGCCTCTCACTCATAGAATCATAGAATTGTTAGGGATTGGAAGGGACCTCAAAAGATCACCTAGTCCAATCCCCCTGCCACAGCAGGATCACCTAGGCCAAGTCATACAGGAACACATCCATATTGTTTTCTAGAAGTTCTAAGCACCTGCAACACAGGCTTTAAGACGGAAGTACCTTCCCCACCGTAAGACATTATAGAATCACAGAATCAGTCTGGGCTGGAAGGGACCACAGGATCATCCAGTTCCAACCCCCCTGCCATGGGCAGGGACACCCCACCCTAGATCAGGCACTAGTCATACAACCCATCACACAAGAACTCAGTTCTCTAATTCATGGATATTTAATCAATGATGTTGAAAGATTGGTGGTTTCAGATAACATACAGAGACACCGCAATACTTTTTTGTACAGGTACACATAGCTCTTTCTTTAAATGGGTGAAATTACCTGTCCACACATCTATGCTCCATTCCTTACATAAGATGCTTATGATTCTCTAATGATCAATTTTGTGTATTGTCACTTACCTGATTACCAGCAATTCCAATACTACAGATATTGAAGAACCTTGTAGGTAAACAAGGTCTATAATCTGAATCAACATTTAACAAAGGAGCGTTTGTGTAGTTCCTATGGGAAGTGGCTTAGAAGTGCACACAGAAAGTTAAGCTCATTTCTGTGCTTGATCATGGAGCTACTGACAAGTCTGCCTTGAATGAGAGTTTGTATACGTAGGATTGTGGAAGATGGAAAACTGTGTTGGTTTTTTCTGCTGACACAGACTTTAAATCTTAAACATCTGATTATACCATATAGGGAAATGTATGGGAATAAAACCAAAAGAAATAAAACCGGTAGGTCACAGCAATAACGTGTTTAGGGACAATATATTTACATTTTTTAATGTCATCTGGAACCTCGATCTGTTCTACAACTTAGAAAGGATTCTCTCTGCTTTTCAAATTTTTACTTGGTTATGTAACATATATGCAAATTCTGCTGCACTGAATATAAAGTAGGGTAACTTTCAACTCTGTGGTCTTCAGACAATCTTGATCTGTTTTGGAGATAGATCCTTGGAGACAGATTGGCTTTCAGTGTTGTGTTCCAGAACGTTTGGGGGGAAAAAAATAGTGTTAGCTTTGACCATTGCAAATGTTGGATATTTATTGCTGACTTTTTATCACTTTGTATGAGGATTGCTACTCTAGGTACCCCCTTATCTAGACTTGGCCCCTTTTGAGTTCCCTAATGTTTTCATAATTACAGCATTTTAAATCTCTTCCAAGGTTAGCAGCCAAACCACCTTTTCTCTGAGGGACCATGCAAGACAGCAGACACCCTTAGAAGCCACTGATAGGTGTTAGTGGTCCTTGGGAATAACAGAGGAAAAGGGTGGTCCAGGTCCCTCCAGCAGTTCGTCCTACACGGAGCTAGGACCTTGTTTCAGGCAGAGGAATGTGAGCTGTGACATGGGGAGCACTGAGGTGAAAATCTGGGGAAAAAAAAAAAAAAGGTGTAGCAAGGGAGATTCCTGGGCTGAAAAACATTCACTTATTAAACATACATATTTCTGTGTCAGGAACAGAAGGAACAGCACATCGGATTGGAAGGAGTAGGGAGAGGTGTTCAGCCAACATTGGCAGATGCCCAAGCTACTCCTTTGCTTGAGGAAAAGAAAACGTACACTGGGACCTGCTGTTATCTTTCTGTTCTTGTTACAGAAATGTTAATTCCCCACCCATTCCACTTCCCTGTTGCTACAAGAAATGTAATAGTGCTTTTAATAAACAACACACCCTCTCACTCCCCAAATGCAAATATTTAATTCAGATTTATCTCTGACTAAATTTTTTCCGGGTGAAGACTGAGAACTTGAAAATAGTATACACTTCTACGATCACAAATATGTGTCATATTCAAAATTCATATTCAAAATTCATTTTCAGAATGCGTATTCAAAAGTTTTTCTTAGAATCATGTGCGAGGTGTTTCTAGAGGTTTAGAAACAAGTGTTCCGAAGGCATGGAAACTTGCTACCTGAGGCACTGCAGAGCCAATATAGATTTGGGTTTAAGGATCTGTGTAAAAGGATTTTTTATTTCAGAAAAGCTACATGTAAATATTTTGAAGTAAGGGATATTCTAGAGTATCTGGTACACAAACTTACAGGAAAATTGCCATGTGGTGGTGGTACACTGGAGGCAGACATTTACAGGAAGACACTGTTTTTAGGATTTTTTCATTCTTCATTAATATTGCAAATTCAACCATTTACAGTCATAAAGACTTTAGCAACTCCTCTGCTTTAGTCCTGCTGAGTCTTGGGGACAGTTACATTTAACATCATTAACATTTAGGGTAACCTCGGTAGGTTTGCTGGTGAGAGTGTTGATCTGCTTGAGGCTAGGGAGGCTCCTCAGAGGCATCTGGACAGGCTGAATCAATGGACTGAGGCCAGCTGTATGAGGTTCAACAAGGTCAAGTGTTTACTTTATAGAGCAAGCATTTCTACCACCTGTCTGTTGGTGGTGTTCTTTTGTTTATTTGTTGTTATTTTTGTTCTTTTCAAATTACAGTTTTTCTAATTTGTCATTGTTACCTGAATATTGAAAGGAAGCTGTCTTAGCTTTTGCAGCTTTAAACTGCTTGTTTTTCAGATACGTCCTGTGCCCTCAATTTTGTTTTTCCTTGATGCAGAAAAAACTTCTATTCAAAAATGTCATCTTTGTGATGAGAAAAAACTCAGTTTTTTATTTCAGATCCATGCTTGTGTCTAATTTCTGCTTATTTGCACTACATCTCTGTTTTCCAAGTAACTGTTTTCCATCTTGTCTTTTACTATAGGAGCAAGTAAGTAAAATCCTTTTGCATATATGCTGTGATAGTTAGGACAGAAAATACCTGAAGTTGTTTTATTTCTATTTGCAAACAATAATAGAATAAAAGGTGCAGATTTCTTCCTGAAGTTTTTATATGTGGATTTCCTGACTAGAAAATAAGTAATGTGATTAAAATTAGATATGGTGATTATGTTTTCTGTGTAAATTCAGACACACAACTTCTAAGCATTGTCCATTTAAAAGAAGAATTAGCTAATAGACATTCTAAAATACTTCTGCCTACCCAAATAGCATCTAAGCTCAAAGAGAGTAATGTTGATTGATAACATATTTGTTACTCTGCCTAGAATCTTTGGCACCGACTTATGTTCTTACTGAAGAAAGAACAGGCTAAAATTACATAAAACTAAGTTAAGTGGGAAAAAACCCTGCATTTCTGTCATGGACACATAATGTACTTGGAGCTGGTTTATGTAATTATGAAAGTATGGATTGCTTTTATAAAGTATAAGTAGTCAGAGTGACATTTTAAAGGGAAATTGAAGATTGAAAATAAGAAATGGATATAACAGTGATGTGATCCAGAAGGCTCAAGAACTGATATGTTGCTTTAACATTTTAAATAGAGAACTAAAAGCTGCTTTTTTTTGATTCATGAACAAAGAAAAATGTAGTGTAGGAAGACGTAAAATACTGGGGACTCAATCTTTCTACTTTGGGGGATGGGGCTGGGGAGAGGTGTGCAGACTTGGAAATCCCTAAGGAATTAGTCCATGACCTGCTGAGCCACTTGGACACCCACAAGT